>JASGXE010007118.1:0-27168 GCA_030068105.1 Sinentomon sp. SZTP_YWyxl
GGTAACCTATACCCTCGAGCATCTCTGGTTGCAGTGATAAGTAACATAGGCACGTGAATGGCCGTATACCCAATTTCCTCTCACACCCATCAGCGCTTCAACACAGCAGTCAATTCGGCAGATGGATGAACGCTTCCCAGCAATGGAAAAGGAATAGCGTTGTGGATAGAAATTAAATTTTTACAACACCAATCTATCCATCGAATTGGCTGGTGATTTGAAGCTGAGTGTGAATGCTAATGGAAAGTCTTGGCTGATGATGAAGGTGAAATCACCCGCAGAATTTCGGAAGCTTTGATTCAATTCACAAAGCGAATTGCCGTTGCCATGGAAACCGTTTTATTTGGTTTGCGACTGACCGATGATGTGAAAAGATGCCAGAACAAAACCGAAATGAGCGGTCGAATTGCTTCCACGTTTTGAAGAGTTCGACCATTTTCCGTGATCGTCTTTTATTTTTCGCAATCATGAGTTGCTAGATGATTAAAATGCTCAAATATGCGCTTTGTCCATTCCTAAGTGGATGAATTCGACAGCTTTGAAGAAGGCAGTGAAGGAGATAGATGAGTTGGAGAGGCAGTGTGCACATAATTGCAGAGAACAAAATGTTTACAATTTTAAACCGACGGAACAGAAAAAACCAATCAGAGGTTTCATGAATAACAGAAAAAAACTCAATTTGGTTCAATTTTTTGATCATTGTTCGAGTTATCATCTAGTAAAGCGCAAAGTCTCTATAAATCTGTGCAATCGTATAGCATAAAATTTTCACATTTTTTCACGGATCGCAGAGAAAAATGAATCAGCTCTTCGTTTCCGGAAATGATAGAAAAATTCCAAATTTGGTCTAAATCCATTGCAAATTTTTTGAGTTATCGATTTGCAACGAAAATCGACAAGAAAAACAGGGTTTGTGTTTTCAGTTTGCGGGTAAAAATAACATTTTGTCTTAGCAAACGACGCATTCGCGTCTGCAAAAGACAAAACAACAAAAAAACAACAAATGCATCGCGAAAACCCGCCCAGTACCTAACCTTTTGCCATTCTGTGCAACCTGCCGAAGAACCTACGGTGCATCGTGTTTCGTCTTTGAACCTGCAGTGTTGCGGTGTTGTGCGTCTTCGGGGTGCTCTGTACCCAAACACCCTTGCACCCAAATACCCTTGTACCCAAACACCCTTGTTCCTGACGTGAGTGAAGTTACATTCATATTCATATTCGTATTCAAATTCATATTTCCAAAAATCAGGTTAGGTAAGGTTAGGTTAGGTCAGATTAGGTTAGGATAGGTCTCAATAGCCTAAACATGCATAACCTGACCTAACCTGAACCAGACTAACTTTACCTAACCTGATTTTTGGGAATATGAATTTGAATACGAATATGAATATGAGTAACTTCACTCACGTTTGTTCCTGTGCAACTTCTACAAAACAAAGCCACCAATGGGATTTTTGAGAAGCCTAAGTTTTTCTATGGCTCGGAATGAGTATTCGCAGCTATTTCAGCTTTAAGTATCTATCCATGCTAGGAGGTTGGCCATATCTCCAACCCTTGCCTATACAGTATGTTTTGGTGACCAGCCCAGCTTGTACATGAATTATTGGACTCTATGATTTTACGCTTGCACCTGTCAACGATGTTGATGGTGTGCTTACATCATATGGCTGACGTGCAATCCCAGTTTGTGCCATTAAAATCGGGTAGAGCTTCCATTCAATACATTAGAACGGTTTCTTTCATGCAAAAGTTCAGGCCTCACTATACGTGGCGTCGTATCTCAAAAGAAAGGGGGTTTTCAGTTTCAGGTGTTTGTGAGCCATATTGAACGAGCCTAACTGGCTTGTCTAGTCCCGCCCGCGAATTTCAGAAATGAGTACGCGTTTGGGCCTATCCCGATTTTGCGCTTATCGAAAAAGTGAAAATAAAGCTAATCTAACCAAACCTAACCTGTCTCATTAACCTAACCTGCTCTAACCAAACCTAACCTGACCTAACCGAACCCTTTTCCATCGTTTCAAGCGTTTTTACCCGTTTTTGGAGGGTCGAAACTTTTACACGGAGTTAGATGGAAAAGGGCCCAAATGCGTACTCATTTCTTAAATAAGCCGCCCGCCCTTTTGCATGTGATTTTCTTATGGGAGTCTACCTGATTCCTATTATGGACCAAGAAGTTTGGTTTCGATAGTTGTTATTTTTTCTGTTTATCATTGTTCTTTATTTTCTTTTCCAAATGCTCTACGTGACGATCCCTGCGAGTATCCGAAAACAATTTTGCCATCTTTGCTAATCTTTTTTCTAAATTCAAAATGGGAGGCCTAACTAATTTCCTGGCTCTCTCAAATTGTGGTTCGGCGTTGTGATTTTTAATCAGATAGCAGATGCGTATCGTGCTCTATGCCTCAATCTCATTCATGTGTGCAGAAATTATTTTCTTGAGAGAAATCGGTAAGTCCCTAGAAGAACATCTCTGCGATCTGCACCACATCCGATCTATGCTGGCTCCGTAAGTCATCAAGAAAAAAAAGATCAAAATAACTTACCTCCTGCTAGCTTGGCGGTGTAATCATTATTCTCAACTATGTAATCCAATCCGATTCTTGAATCCATCTTGGACAGCGTGCTGAAGGCACTACACGAAGCTAAACCACGGTTTATCGAACTGTTGACCAGGAAAGTCTTAATTTGCACTTGTCATGGAACACAGTTCCACAGTGGACACTCCAAAATATCGCCTGATAGCTTGCAAGGTTCCACTATTGTGCTCCATACACCGCCTGTTCTCATGAACCTTTTCTCACTCTGATGCCCAATAGGTCTTTCTGGCATCCCCAAAGTCTACTTTTGGGTCCATGCACTTTGTTCTCGTTAATTGCTCATCATCAACACACACAGCGCCGAAATTTGTAAATCCTTCCTCTGAGAAGTTTTCGAAATGTTTTACTGCGGATAGTGAGTTCAAATTTACGAAAAAAAGCCAAGTGTAAAATTTGAAACAAATGACAAATTTTCGAAACAACCCATGTTTTGTCCAAGCAGGCGAGTTTTGGATAAACATTTACCAATCTTCAGATAATAACGGCGGAGAGATTATGACGGGGGTAACGCGAACTCCGAGCTGCGAGGTAAATATTTGCCATCTGCTCCAATGGAAAAAATTTACCTCGCAGCTCGGAGTTAGCGTTACCCCCGCCATGACCTCTCCGCTGTAATAAGAGCCGCGTTTGATAAAAAAAATTGTACCTAAATTTGTGTTTGGTGCAAGACAGTGGAGGTACGTGTAAAGGCAGCAAATACATTTTACGTAACACCTGTGATACAATGTTGTCGTTATGATTTTTTTCAAATGAAGAAATATTTTGAACCTTGAACCCCTCTTTTGGAAGGTTATTTCGGCATGTGACAGTCGGCCTCGACAATGGATGACGCGCGATAACAGTACTCACTCACATTGTTATGCCCAGACCAATCAGCAAAATTTCTTTTTTGTTGTGTTTTTACTGAGATCCTCGGTTCTCTTCCACGCCGAGTTGGAACGAAATTCGCGGTTCCAACTCGGAACAAAATTCCGAGTTGGAACGAAATTTCGAAATTCGGGAAATTCGCGAAATTCGAAATTCGAAACGAAATTCGGGTGTCCATTTCAAGCTTGAAATGGACACCCAGGCGATTCTTTGTCACGAATGAGGATGGCAGTTGAAATTAAACCCTGCAAACAAACTCCAAGAAAAACGTCGATTTCCAAGCATGTATTTGTTGAAATCAGGGGCGAGGCGTTGGATGACCACGTGATTTTTTTTGGTTTACGTGTTCCTCGGTCAAACGTCAAATGTTCCGGGCGATTGCTCATTGCCTAAAATAAAAGCAGTCGAGTGGCTGATTGAATCCTTCCAATCTTTCGCAATTGGAAGGTTTCAAAGCATCTGGAATCAAAAGAGCAGGAATCAAAGCATTAAGGTATCAAATGATCAAGGAATCAAATAAACAAGGAATCAAATGAGCAATAAAGAATCAAAGGAGCAAGGAATCAAAGGAGCAAGGATTCAAAGGGGCAAGGAATCAGAGGAGCCAGGAATCAAAGGATTAAGGATTCACAAGAGCAAGGAATCAACGTAGCGAGGAATCAAAAGTGCTTCTATGAGCATGATGAACCAACCGGCTGCCCAACAGCATTCCGGCTCCCAGAAGCCGGCTCGCGGTTAAAAAAAGAGAGTCGCACAGTTCTCAGTTTTGGCAATAGCCGATGTTGCGTCAGTCTAATTAATTCTCTCTCGAGTTTGAATCGTCAGTCCAATGACTCTCTCGAGCTTGAATCGTTCTGCTGTGCTCTCCCCTGAAAATTGGAATCTTTTTGAGCATGGAACGAGTCAATCTCCTTCTATCCTGAGAATTCCACACTGCAGCAGAGCCCGTTGACAAAACAAACGCCGATGATCTGCAAACGTCCGAAAGTATTGTCACCACGCGCTTGTGTTTCTTTGTCGATCAAGATGAGCCAGTGCGCAAATGTGACACAACTGACCGATCACAGTCGCCATGCAGATGAGTCCTCCTCTCCACTTGAAGTATCAACCGTCAAGAGCAGACTGCTCTGCTCAAACAAACCGCTGCAGTCCGCGAACATCGCAGCAGTGCCTACGTAACGTTCTTCAGACGTTACCTGCTGTACGTAACAACACCCAAGATTGAATAATTTCAGATGTCGATCGGTCCCTTCTCACAGTCACAGACCCACAGCAGAAGTGAGACACTGAGCTTGAGTCGAAAAGACTCCTCTGGACTTGATGTGGAAGACTGCAAGAGGCGATCAAAATGGTCCTTGAAAAAGGCGTGTAACCGTTTTGCGCCGCCAACCCATTCTTCCTTTTTTATTTTCGTGGTACTTTTCTTTCCCTTTCGTTAAAGTTGATTTCTATAATTTCGTTTTCTGACGTACAGTGTGGACTGCAAAACTACGTAGCCAAAATTCGTTTCGCATGTCTCATGTGTTTTGGCTGCTTCGAAGCGCGGAGCCCTGCGAGTATTCTGTGTCACCGCAGCAGATTTGAGATTCGAAATAAATTTTTGACCGATACTCAGATGCAAATGACGTACGATAAACAATCCAATCAAAGCAACATGCAACGGCACAAAGAGGATCCCTCCTATCCTATAGGATATACAGGTGACAAATTTTTGCGAATCCCTTGCAAGTGAGAAAAAATAATAAACAAAAAATGTGGGCTCCGATAGGCGATATTGTCAAATTTGAAGCTCAGTCAAAAACATTGCAATCAAGTGATCTTTGTGCAATCAATTTTAGGATGCATAAAAACTCAAGATTTGGAATGCACTGAAACACATTTTTGTCCATCCAACTGAATTTTGGAATGCACTCGAAAACATTTGGGGTGCACACTCAAACAATCTTGCACAACTAAAATTTGTCATGCTCTCCATCTTGGTCGCTGCCACCACATTCATAGAAAGGTTTCGTTTTTCAGAACACCTTGTATACTTGCTCTGCTTGTTCAGTGTATAAAAGTTTTTTGTGGCGCTGTGCCCATTTCTGATCGCGAGTTCGATTGAATGATTGCCTGACGTGTAGCGTACCTTCACTGTCTGGCTAACGAAAACGAAATCTCAATCGTACCCAGAAATCTTCCTAATTTCCATATTTCCTCACAAACACAGAGCACCTCCTGTGCATCAAAAAGCAAGGAAAGACTATCCGTAAAGAAGGCCGCAGAAATCGATGAAATTGCCAAATGCTGATGGCGGTCGAAATGATGATCCAACCGAATTACAATATGATTGGTTGAAATGTGTGTGAAGCTGACCTCTTCACATCGAAACTAACAGTCTCAAATTGCCCACATTAGGCTGGGTGTTGTCCTAGTTGTTCAAAGTTAGGTTTCAATTTCACTTCACAGAGAACCCTAACTTTACATAACTTGACCTAACCCAATCTAACCTCACTTACCTGACCTAACCGACTAGCCGACAGAAAAGGCACACCATGTGCCGCATACTGGCGTCAAAGAGGGGACATAATTGCACGGCCAAGAGCACAGCCTTTTTCTGAAAATCTTTCCCTATGTGATCATGCAATGTGTCCTCCCTTGTTAATGACTTAACCCAAAGAACGTTCAGCCGTCTGCTCATTCGAGGCCGATTTATTTTTTTCAGACACGGCTACTTCTTTCTGCTGAATAGTGAAAGTCCAAGTCTGCGTTGGAAATGGCAAAAAGGTGTCAACAATGTGCACAAAAACAAAAAAGACGGGAACTGACTGAAATTTTTAGTGGTGAAAAAACATGCCACTGTGCCAAAAGTGACGGCAGAATTAATGTACTCACACATGTAAATAATTACAACTGTTCAGATTTTAGCAAAATCTCCATGTTCCAGAAATTAAAGATTCTCTGCAGAGGTCAAAATTTGACAACTCTAGAAAGATCTGTCTAAATCTGGCGTTTTGATTTCTGCCGCCTGCATAAGAATAAAAAGAAAGAAAATAGTTTCGGAGGCAAAATTAAAATAGGAAAAACACATGCACATGAATGGATGCGTTAATTCCGCCGCCACTATACCTGCAACGTAAAAATTGCGACCAGGACTGTCAGCTTAACAAACGTACGAGTAAGATCCAAGAGTTTGCCTCCAGATGGGGTGTCCCCGGAAAACAATCGCTGGGATCGGTCATGCTACTCGACTATTGTGCTCCTTTTCGAAGAAATGTGCCTCATTGATTCTTTCACCGCTCTCTGCCCAAAATGGGCATCATTTTCATGGATGACTCTCAAAAAGATGAGTTCGGCATAGCGCATTCAATTCCGCGATTACACATTTTTATTCAGTTTCGCCGAGGACTTGTGGGCCTTTTCCATGGCTAAAAACGTCAGCTGTTACGTGCATTAACGACTGCACACAAAATGTTGGAGTGCTGAATTTGAACATGGGCATCTCATACTGTATCAGTATTGTAGAATTGACTCAACAACAGCGATTCATGTCCTTCGTTTTCTCGTAAAATTATGTGCCAATGCGAATAGCCTCATTTTCATGAACCTAATTCCTAAAGCCGCTGGCCAAATCCATTTTAGGGGATTTTATAACAACAATTATCAGCAAATAAGTGCCACCAGTGTGGCATGCGTTTACCCGATTGCAAAAATCAGGCAGCGAAGAGCAGGTATAGAGGTTCCAGGAGAGGTTGCAAAGGAGAGGTAAAGCGTGAAAGTACTGAACGTTTTATCGTTTAAAGCTTTAACGCTAAAACGTTTTAACGTTTTAACGTTTTAACGTTTTAACGTTTTAACGTTTTAACGTTTTAACGTTTTAACGTTTTAACGTTTTAACGTTTTAACGTTTTAACGTTTTAACGTTTTAACGTTTTAACGTTTTAACGTTTTAACGTTTTAACGTTTTAACGTTTTAACGATTTAACGTTTTAACGTTTTAACGTTTTAATGTTTAAATGTTTTAACGTTTTAACGTTTTAACGTTTTAACGTTTTAACGTTTTAACGTTTTAACGTTTTAACGTTTTAACGTTTTAACGTTTTACGTTTTAACGTTTTAACGTTTTACGTTTTAACGTTTTAACGTTTTAACGCTTTAACGCTTTAACGTTTTAACGTTTTAACGTTTTAATGTTTTAATGTTTTAACGTTTTAACGTTTTGACGTTTTAACATTTTAACGTTTTATTTTTTTAACGTTTTACCGTTTTACGTTACCATAACGGGTAAAAATCTGTTTTTTTTGTGATGTTAACCTTTGTGAGAGCTGGCTGCTTGAAACATTTGAAGCATTTGAGATGCGCGAATTAGCGACACGGGCTGCGGTTCAGGGTTGTATGGATTGCTGCGCGCGGCTGAACAAGGGGCCGATAGGGCGGTTCGGACCTGGCTGCGTGGACGGACCCGGATGCGTAATTGATTAATCTGTACGAATCGGGCTCTTTTCCATCAAACCCCATGTTAAACTTCCGACCCACAGAAAGTGAGCAAAAACACTCGGAATAAAGAAAATAGGTTAGGTTGGGTTAGGGTAGGTTAGGTAGGATAGGATAGGTCAGGCAGGTTAGGTTGGGTTAAGTAGGTTTTGTTTGCTTTTTTGTTCACGCGAAAAGTCGGAACATGTCCCGATTCGTATAGATTAATAAAATACGCGACCCGGATGCGTATTTGATTAATGTGTGCGAATCGGGCACTTTTCCATCTAACCGCATGTAAAAGTCTCGAGCCACAAAAAAGGCAAGAAAGCACTCTGAACATAGAAAATGGATCAGAATAGGTTAGTTAGGCTAGGTTAGGGTGGGTTAGGTCGGTTTGGTTAGGTTAGGTTCGGTTCGCTTTATTTTGCTTTTTTGTCCAAGCGCCAAATCGGGACATTGCCGGATTCGTATAGATCAAGAAAATACGCGACCCGGATACGTCGGTGCGCGGGCTCTGCAGCACGGTCGGACCCGCTGCATGGGCTGAGTCGGATACGCGGACGAACTCGGGCTCACGGTCGGACCAAACGCGGCGGTAACTTGCCTTAGATCTGCTGACTGACCAAGTAGCCAGCAGGGTAGTGAAGTCCAAAAAGCCTGTGAAACCGTTTGTGTAGGTTATCCAAAAGATGCGAGACCATTATTCCCGCAGATATGAGTCCAATCAACTCTTAACTACATGCTGGCTCCTGATTGGCGAAACCGGATGTTGTGAGTCACATAAAGTGACATGTGCACCTGAGAATTTCTCTGGTGCTGTAAATTGACAGCGAAATCTTTGAGCATCCGAAAAACTATCGGTCTATTCGTTCAATAATAAACGCCGAATCAATTCACCACTTGAAGCTCAGGAGCAGCGATGAAAAGTCCAAATTGCCCATTCGTGTTTCCTTATTTCGCATTTGTCCTGCAGTAACAAGACACGTAAACTTGATGTCACACATCGAGCCCGACCTGATCACAATCTGCAGATTTCAATTCCCACCCAGAAGAAAACGACGAATTGAGAAACACGTTTCCAGCACCGGAAATCCAATGTCAGCGACTCCATCTCACTGGGGGCCTGGATTTTTGCGTCCTTCCGTCGGAAACACTAAAAGCAAAAGGTGTTTCGTCGTCGTGTGAAATGGCTTCAACCAATCTCATCCCAACAAAAGTGTAGTACGGCTAATGAGGCCGTTTTTATGCAAACAATATCCGCACCGGACGCTTCGATGAACGGATTGTGGCAGATTTTTCGTCTGCCTGCAAAAAGCAGCGATACGAAAACAAGCACCGGCTTGAAATCTGTGAGTGAACTCAAGGGACTCAGAGTTTGGAGCAGGTCACAGCCATGACCATTCTGTGTGGATCTGCCACACCATGGCCCATGATGCAGATCCACACACCATGGCCATGACCGTCAAAACCGGCGTCGGTGCAGCATGACCCTCAATAAAATGCTTTCTGCTTCCATTTTATCAGTCCCGATTCTCCCGCTTCAGCGACGTCCTGATGCTTGCCAGTTGTGTTACTGTACTCGTACATACCTTCCTTTCGAAGAAACAGAATGCTTCAGTCATCTTTCGCTACCATTTCTCATCTCTCAATCGTATTTCCTGTACTTTGTTTCAATGAGCGAAATTTAGACTTGCGCGAATTCTGAACCCTATATGGTATGGCCAAATTTCAAATTGCCTGTGACTGCAGAATGGTCAGTCGCGCTTCCTGCTGCCAAAGGTTTCCCCTTTCCAAACCTTATAGAGACACCTTGTCTTAATTCTCATTCAGATGCTGAGCCCGCTTTAGGATGCCATTGTGACGTTTCAAATGGGTAGGTATTAATTTTCAATGGAGACAATAATGAAATTCATTTGCCCGTTCACCCCCATGGCTGATCACGGCCAATGAGCTGCTGTGTGGAGTTTGTCGCACAAATGCTCTGTTTAGAAGCCAACATGCATTCAGTGAGGTAGGGTAGTGCTTCGCTGCAACTAAATTTTATGAATGAATGCATGAATTATTGTGACTAGTCAGTGTAGGCACGAATTTTTTTTTCAATAAAGAGAGAAGCCGTCCAAACAAACCAACAATGATGTGTCACTAACCCTGGATGCTGAAATTTCAGATCCTCTGGCCAATAGATTCAATAATTGGTCCCATTTGTAAACTTGAGTCCTTCATCAACAACTACATCCAACCCTATCACTCTTGCACGAGCTAGCACCAACATTACAGGTCGTACCGTGGAAGCTTGGCTGCACGTATCGAAGGACTAATTTGCAAACGTTTTGTTATCTCATTAGGTGACAACAACTGTGTAAGTTGTTAACAAGCAGAAGGCGGACGCCATCCATAAGGTTGACAACAAGCGAGAGGGGTGAGAGTAGGAAGGTTAGGTCAGGTTTGATTAGTTTTTCTTATGAAATAGTCTCAGCAGGCATTCGGAACTGTTGCCGAAAAACTGCAATCGATCAGGCTGGTTTCTGGCTTAGCAAATCCAGATAGCTCGCAAACGGATGTGAACATCGAATTCCACGTGTTATTGACATTACTGGACCAGCAGATCACACCACAAACAGCCTCTGACAAAATTTGATTCCCAGCTGTCAACGGGGCTCTCCAGCGTAGACACTCAGTTGAGCTACTGCATTGGTGCTTCGACTGAAGCCCAGTTGACACATTTCACGTCAGTGAAGTCTAAGGGGGTGTGTAGTGCGGGTTGCCGAATATGCCTACAATGTACCTCCCTGCCTGCAACGAGGATTTTTTCCTTAATTCGAATCCAATTTCGAATTCACGCTGCGGAGTGATCTCTTTTCAGTTTTTACTCAACAATAGTTTGATTATGCAAATATCAAATGGGACCAATATTGAAGAATTTGGTATAATGTCCTTTCAGTTGAAGGATAGAAAATGTAATGAAGCATGTCTCCGAGGCCATCACCCACATTTTGAACAACTTGTAAAATAAGAGTAGCGTATGGTATTTTTCTTCAATAGATGCAATAAAGTCCCATAACTTGGTGCGCCGATCAAATAGATATTCTGCTCCGACATCCAACAAAAAGTCATCTGACAAATGCTACTTCTCAGCGCTGGATGCATGTAATTGTGCGGCAATGGAAAGGAGTGAAAGGGTTCCAAGCAGCCAACACATATTCAAGAACGGATCTCACAAGCTCATCCAAGGAAGATCCCTAATTTGAGGCGCGAACTTTATTCTCATTTTGACGTAGTTAACTTTAAAAAGATTATTGGAGGAAGATGAGAACACCGCTGTTTTTGGCTTTTGCTCACAAGTGCAACATCCAGACAGAAATTCATGCAGTCTTGTAAGCGAGTTAGCATAGAAACGGAGGCATGCGAAATTGAACTCTTCAGGCATTTTCTTCGAAGCGAATGATGCAGAGTTGCATTTTCTGGAATTGACATTCGGTGAGATATTTGTTGACATAACACTCAAGAGATTCTTCAAATCTGGTTGAAACTTCTTTGAGAATTTTCTTCAGCGAAAATGGCATACCGAACACTATCGTCAACAAAAAACTAACTTTTCAAAGATCATTTATGCTTCCGATGACAAGAAAAGACCCAGGATGTTGCCCTGAGGAACTCCAGATGTTTCCTTCCCTCAAGACTGCCTTTAAAGTTTGGTTTTCCCAGCACATTATGTTCTGATGAATCTTGACGGAAATATATTCAAATTCATTTCTCTGATAATGGATTCGCAGCTAGATGAATTTGCCTCCAAGGGAAATCGTCATTGAATTTTTCTCTTCGGGCCGCGCATCTTGTTGAATCAATGAGATGTCAAAATATGTCACAGCGAATGACTGTCAAACCAGGACTTGTCGTGGAAGCTAAACATCTCCGGGAACATTGTAAGCGCCTCAGTCAGAACGCGCGTAAAACAATTTTAGCAACGTCACCCTAATGAATTGATTATTGCATAAAATTATGCCGTAATACGTTTTCAATGCGATGCTGCTTGTCGTTTATTGACACATCCTGGGGCGCAAAGAGCAACATACAACGATAGAAACAATTTTCTAAGCAACAATGTCAAAACATTCTTCGACCAAAGACATATCTGCGAATCACGCTTCCATACGACGTCAGCTGTGAACACGGACGTCAAATTGAAAAGCTGGCAGGGGAAGGTCTGGATTCAACGCGGTTCGACTGAGCAGGTGTCGCCATGAAAGGTCAAGTGCTCTGACTACGAGCGAATTATGACCGACGATAGAAGAGGAAAACAACCGTTTCGAGATTGAAGATAGGTCTATAATCAACGGAACGTGCCACAAAGTAATCTTAATGATTTTATCAGGGCAATGCCCCAATGTCAAAACTTTCTTCTGACATGTATGTGATGAAAAACAAAAATCATAAAAGCAATGGAATCCTCCGAGACCGCGCTAAACATGCAGATATACGAGTAGAAAAGGCCTCAACGCTTTCAATAATTATTTTCCTTGACGGCCTCATGAGGACCACCATTGAAGGGCACTTCAATAATTGTAAGATATTTTGACAAAGGAGAGACGACTTTATGTCGTCTGCTGTAGGTAGTCAATGATGTCCAACTAACCTCGCCTCACTGGGGCACTCATCAGTCACCCTCACCCAGCTAGAGTTGGAGGAGGCTTCCAGAGATTTGTAAAATATTTTGTTGCTTTTTAATCATTGGGATTTCATGCAGAAAATGTAAAGGAGTGGTATCCAAAGTAATGTCTCTTGGTTACAACTAAACTGATTACCTACAGGTCAAAATGCATGGCCCTGGTCCAAAGACTGAAGAATATTCTTGACTTTCGCAAGAGTGCATGCACCAATGCATCACCCTGTTCCATGTGCCAAATCAGGCAATTTAGTAACAATTATTAATCCATAAAATGTGTGAAATCAAGAAAACTTTAACAAAAAGCAAATAAAATTAATCAATGTTTTGTAAAACACCTAAAAATCCAACAAAATCGGCCAAAAAGGTGGCTTACGCCAGCGTTGATATTGTCAGCACATGCAATAAAAATGTACTCAATTTTGCAAAAATCCAACGTTGTCGGCCTTTCTAGCCGCCGACAAGCTCATTCCGTAACTTCTCGCTGATCGCTTTCTTCGCAATTCCAGCCACCTTTCACATGTGCCAATCATTCTACCCGATCCTGCCAGTTTCTAGTCTGTTTGTCACTTGCGTTCTTCAAACATATGGTTTCAAACCTTCATTCAATTCAGTTTCCTTCTCCTTCCTCGGAGCTCTGGACACCGGGCAAACTCTGGATACCGGGCATAACTCCAAACATTAGGAACATATATTCTGATCTAAGTCAGTTTTACGTTGAGATTGTTGGAACCCTTGAATCTCCATTGTCAGCATACGTATGGATGGAGGGAAGCTTCGATTGTCTCTCATTTTTTCAGGCCACCCTTCAGAAAAGCACAACTACTGTCAACTTCCAGACTGGGATGCACTGTCAAATGAGAAAGTTAAGTGCCGGTGTTACCGGTTGAGCCAATTGCATTCCAGCTCATCCAGCTCTTATTGCCGTTTCTGTGTCTCATGGAAGCGAGGAGGATTTCAAGAATGGAACTTTCAAAGTGTTGGGAGAGCAACGTGACATCCACACTCGAATCAATGTCGATTTTTTTTCTTTATTTATTTTCTGTCGTGGTGAACTGCATTTTCTGTGAGATCCGAGAGATGAGTTATTCATGTGTTCAAAGAAATTAAAAATCAGAGATGGAAAAGTTTTTCGAGCATTCTTACGAATATTCTCTGTTGAACTTTCATTAAACGACAGATTTTCGTTTTGCCACAATTGGTTTGCCTTCGTGAATTGAAAATCCTCCAGACCCACCTCTCATCCGAATTCAGAAGGCCTTTTCAATGAACAGGGTGTTCAGTGGATGCATGCCGTAAATCACCTTTCTGGACTCTCCTGGTCCTGACGACAAAAAATTACAAAAAATGCACTTCTTGTCTGAGACGAGTTCTGGGCACTGGGCACTCCCCAAGAAAAATATAGCCTCATTCACTCTGGAGAAATTTACTTAAAATGGCACTGTTGAGCTTACTTCATCATCATTCTTGCTCTTAATGCAACTAGTTCTGTGCTCACCCTTACAAATCTAACTGTTTCAAACCTAACAACTTCTAGCTGCTTATCACATCAGATGTCAGAATTGACAACCCTCTTCGGCGGTACATATTTCTTCCCTCCGGATAAGGTTGATTCGTTCCCGCCTGGAAACGTCTGGTCGCAGCCTGAGATGGGGGAAAGGAGCTTCGATTCGACCCTTTATAATTATCATCTTTCGACTCCACCTCCACGCAAACCCGAGGATAACGAGGGTACATGAGGTGCATATGAGGGTACATCCCACTTACTTTCTTCGTAAGAACCGGGCAAAACTTGTTTTCCGAAAAGTATTGGAAAAACACCCTCTACCATTTCAACTCAACCAGCCTAGAAGATATCTGCAGCATGCATTTACTGAACACACACTGTAGGCATGTAGGACATTCCACCGCTTTTGGATAATTATTTCGTCCAGATGTTTGAAACAAATATGAACATCACTTTCAAAAGAATTCGTAAAAGCGGAAAGGCTCTTGTCAATACCCTGATTAGCATGCTCCTACAGCTCATTCCATTTGAAGATCTCGTATAAGCTGAGAATGCTTACAAGTCAGAATTCCTGCAACAATGAAAAGCCGATGGAGAAATGGGGATTCACTTGGGATTCGGCACAGAAATCAAAGTTTCTCTGAATGTTTGAATGGAAAAGTGCGAAGCGTGTCAGTTTATATCTTCAAATGGAATGTGTGGTGGGTTTGAAAAACATTGTCTCCCAACATCGGTGCAAAAGTACAGATGATCGGACATGGCAAAAGCAATGTGTGGGGTTCAGAGAATAATTATTTTTCACCCACACACGTGTTTCGCACGAAAATTTTACATCCATTTTAGAGTAGCAATTTAGTTTCGAATACATCAACGCAGAACTGCACTGAAAGAAAGCATGCCGTTGAAAGTTGCAAGAATATGAAGGTGGGATGAAAATCGACAGTGGTACGGGGCGTAGTTACATTTTCCCCACCACTCTGTTGTGTCGCTGTTTTCGCACCTTGGTCACGCACGGACGAATTTTGATGAAATATGGATCGTTCGAAAGCCAAAGCATGGACATTATTATTCCAAAAGCATTATATTCCCGGTCCAAAATTTAAAAGAAAACTAACATTCTGGTCCTACTTGAGTACCAAGCGATCCCGCACTCCATCGCCAAGACTAATTACTACTGCAGGTGTTTCCGCCGATGATGACTTGTCCAAAGCTACTCTTTTTTGCAAAGTCTTTGAGGATCTCTACTCCACTTCAGTTCACTCTCGTAACAGTACGAATATAAGGCCGAATACTTCAACTACTGTTCTGCATCCCTTACCCAATCCAAATAACGAACCTTACGATCAGCAAATCATTGGCTCTAATTTCTCTCTGCCCTTTATTACCCGCGGTGGCCTGTGTCTGAAAATTGCTAACGCTTTGCAGCATCTTAAAAGCTCTAAATCATCTGGCCCTGAATCTATTCCTAACACATTTCTGAAATCCATTTCCAACGAACTTGCTCCATTCATACGAATTTTTGAATCTTCTCAATTTCCTGAAGCATTTAAAATTTCTACTATTGTGCCTATTCTCAAGAGTGGCAAAAAACCCTCTGATCCTCTCTCGTACCGTCCGATTTCACTCCTGAATAGCTGCAGTAAAATATTTGAACGCCTTATTCACCAAGAAATGCTAATCTTTTGTAACTCGGTGGATATTCTATCCCCTTGTCAGCATGGCTTCCGACGAGGATTTTCCTGCACTACTCAGCTTCTGGAATTTGTACAGGAGATTGCTGAATCCCTGGAATCGAAAATCCCTGTTCATGCAGTTCTTATTGATTTCAAGCAAGCTTTTGACCTTATACCACACTTTCTTCTTTTAGAAAAGCTCCATTCTTATGGATTTCCTCTGCCACTTCTGTCTCTCCTAGAAAACTACCTTGCAAACCGTCATTTCAGCGTATCTTTCAACGGTACCAAATCCAGACTATCTGAACCAGTAATGACCGGCGTTCCTCAAGGCAGTGTTTTAGGTCCCTTACTCTTCATACTTTTCATAAATGACCTTCCGCCTGCTATAAATTGTAGGATCAGAATGTTTGCTGATGATGTCGTCTTGTACTCTCCAATCGCTGCGCGTGAGGACACAATGAAGCTCCAGGCAGACCTCGTTGCAATAGACGACTGGAGTGAACTGTGGGAATGGTTCCTAATCCAGGCAATGTACCTGGATCGAGTTTCACCGTAGTCCCGCCGCCGGCAGTCAAAATCCCAATTCAAGTGTTTCCTATATCCTCTCTGGCCAGTCAATTTCTCAATCTGATGTTGTAAAATATCTCGGTGTTCACATTGATTGCAAACTTTCCTGGGGTCACCACATTGACACCATTGTTTCAAAGTCCAAGAAATCCCTTGGCTATATTTATAGAAATCTTCGTCACGCTTCTACAAAAGCCAAACTGCTTGCTTACAAAACCTTTGTATTACCTCAGTTAGAATATGCCTGCGAAGTATGGAACCCGTTTTTGGTTGTCATATTTCATCTTTGGATCGTGTTCAAAGACTTGCAGCGCGAATGATTTCAGAGGATTTTAGACGTGAACCAGTGTCACAAGTTTGCTTGCAATGCTCGGTCTGAATCCTTATGTGAGCGACGAAGATCCCGGCGTTTAGCCCTTTTTTCCGGCATTTTGACCGGTCGATCCCCCTCAATCTTCCACCTTCATTCTCCTGCGTCGACACTGCACGTCGTACTCATTTTAATACTCATGTGAGAGTGCCTATACTACGGTTCATCCATATTTTAAACAGTTTCTTCCCCAAGACCGCAAGGGATTGGAACGGCCTCGATCACCCATTGTGCCACAACTTTCTGACCTCCTCATAAATGTGAACTCCGTGACTCCAATATCATTTTGCAATTTCATTTTGCAACTTGTGGTTGATTACCTTTGTTTTTATCCATTGCTGACTTTCCATTTGTCTCAGTTTTTTCTCATTCTTCTTTGCTTTGCATTTATGACGTGTCTTATTTTTTGACTAGATGATAATAAATATGAAATATGAAACATTGTTATGGAATATTGCAATGAAATCTCTGGCGCATTTTCGTTATTCATCGCCAAAATTTGAAAGTGTCCGTTTCAAAATGCAGGAACACCGCAAGGAGATTTTGTCGGTCTCTTTCCTTTATGCTCAGTTTGACATCATTCTATGGTGATGCCATTTCAGCTTAATGCAGTCACTGAGAAAAGATTTCCCATGGTTTGTGTAGGAAAGAAAGGAGTGCAATGGCTGTGGTGATCAGATATGATGCTGAACCAATTAAAAAAGATATTTTGCTGACGAAATATGAAGTGAATGGATGACACCTTTTCGGATGCTTTACTTCAGGCAGGCAAATAAAATTGATGCAGTTTTGCTTTGGTTTCACACTTCAAGAAGGCAAAGAAAGTAAACTCAAATTTCCGCGCAGTTTTAAGTTTCCAACAATGAAGCTCGTTGGAAAGGAATTCCATTGTTGCTTAATTTAATTTGTTTGCGCGCATGACTCCAAAACATAACCGCGAGTGTTGTGACCTACATTCATTTCTCTGCATGACCACCAATTCAAACACAGAACGATTCCTTACTGGAATTCCTTACCCGCAAAAATTTTTAAAACCCCAATTTCTATAAATCTGCTGAAAGCACGTCTTTACGCATTTTGTGGTGGACATGTTTTTGGACATAATTTTCTTGCAAAGATAAAGACTGGAGGCTTCTAAAAGTATGACTTTTGATGTGTGTCACTGTGATTTCTGCATGTTGGTTTTATGATCCGAGTTGAAATGTTTTTTCTCAAAGGCGGAAATTTAGTAACAATAAACGAAGGGTGAAAGAGAAAAGTCACCGGGCATTTCCTCTTTTCCGTTCGAAGATGCCTTGCGCCCTCGAAAATAATTAGATATGCAACACGCATTTGGACTGGAAATACAAATTACAGTACAGTTACAGTTAAAAATTATTGGGTCACAAATAACAATTCAGGAGTTCTTGACTGAGATGGCTTGCGCCTGCGAAAATAATTAGATACGCATCAGGCATTTCAAATGCAAATGCAAATTGCAGCTTTTGAAATTCAAGGAGTTCTTGACTGAGATGGCTTGCGCCTGCTAAAATAATGAGATATGCAACACGCATTTGGAATGCAAATGCAAATTGCAGCTTTTGAAATTCAAGGAGTTCTTGACTGAGATGGCTTGCGCCTGCGAAAATAATTAGATATGCAACACGCATTTGGACTGCAAATGCAAATTGCAGCTTTTGAAATTCAAGGAGTTTTTGACTGAGATGGCTTGCGCCTGCGAAAATAATTAGATATGCAACACGCATTTGGACTGCAAATGCAAATTGCAGCTTTTGAAATTCAAGGAGTTCTTGACTGAGATGGCTTGCGCCTGCGAAAATAATTAGATATGCAACAGGCATTTCAAATGCAAATGCAAATTGCAGCTTTTGAAATTCAAGGAGTTCTTGACTGAGATGGCTTGCGCCTGCTAAAATAATGAGATATGCAACACGCATTTGGAATGCAAATGCAAATTGCAGCTTTTGAAATTCAAGGAGTTCTTGACTGAGATGGCTTGCGCCTGCTAAAATAATGAGATATGCAACACGCATTTGGAATGCAAATGCAAATTGCAGCTTTTGAAATTCAAGGAGTTCTTGACTGAGGTGGCTTGCGCCTGCGAAAATAATTAGATATGCAACACGCATTTGGACTGCAAATGCAAATTGCAGCTTTTGAAATTCAGGGAGTTCTTGACTGAGATGCCTTTCGCCTGCGAACAAAATAAGATATGCAACATGAATTTGGACAAAAACTGCAAATAGCAGCCAAACCGCCAGGCACAAAATATAAGAAAAGACTTCATTTTCTTCCGCATCAACAGATTTGGCTTCTGACGGTTGTTGCTGGGGGATGGGGCGCCGTTTCAAAGAAAACGGATGTGAACAAAACGCAGATTTTCATTAGCCTGCTGTGTAGGCCCACAGGTCACACCTCACGATTTTGGCAGAACAACTGCCTCAAATCACAGGACAAGAGCACATGGTGTTTCAATATCAAAAAATGAATGCTTGAGAATGACTAAAATTTCATCTATTTGGCGGTGTTTTATTGCCAATAGATTTTTAAACCCATCTGCGCTGTTGGATAAAACTTTCGTTCGGATACCATGGGATGCCATGGGTATAAGATTCCTTTCAGTCAGATACTGTACGTTTGATCAAAATGTCATGCTCTAACAATGGATGGTGTTTTTAGTTGGTAATTATAGCACATTTTAAAAGTGGATGGGGATTTAAACGCCGATTTTTGCGTTTAAAAATTCTCAAAGGATTGTCAGTTGTTTATCCAAAAGCGTGTTTGACCCCTATGCATGTGCGACATAGGAAAGTCGTTGAGAACACCCTCTGACTTTGCTGTTACCACCTTCCTCAGATTAGCAAGAATCATAAAAACTAACGTCCGTTTCCTGTCCAAGGCACATTGAAATGACACACATCGCGATTTTTATCAACTTCGAAAAATGTTAAAAAAAATTTCAAAAAACAAATCGCGATAATCTTGTCCATCAACAAGAAGAAATTGTCAATCCAACGCATGCGGTGGTGTTCCCGTGTTCCCTTTTCTCATGGCTCTCATCAGCATCAAATCGATGGTATACGGAGCTTATCAAATGCCTCGAACAAAGGCGATATTTTAAAGCACTGGGTTAACAGAGGAGCAATCTAATTTCAACAGTGCTTGGTGCAACTATACGCCTCACATGAGTGTCATGATGTTATGTGGCGCATGCTACCATTATTCTAAATGGCGCCTGAGTTAATATCGTAATGAACTCCTATGTTCGAAGAATTTATACGGAGCCATTCTAAATACCCGGGCCATAGGCGATTTTTTCAGTCTTTTGAAGCACGGGACAATGTAATTCCCCCTTTCACATGCGCGGCAAAACACATTACACGAAGGAATGCATTTAACGGCGCTTACTAGATGGGGAATAACATTGCCCCGTGCTTCAAAAGTCTGATAAAAATCTCCTGATGATGTCTGATGATGTCAGTAGGTAACTGAAAATTTCATTTTCATGCGCAACGTTACCTCCTTTCCCAGCATTGTTGCGAAAAATGTATCCATCTTCTGAGCAAGAGATATTCGCCCGTATATTCCCCAATTGCAACTTACCCTCAGGTTAAACTCAACAGTCATAATTCGGCGGACGGATGCACCTTTCGCAACAATGGAAAAGGAATAAGCGTTGCGAATATAGAAATGAAATATTTTCGCAACACAAATCCTCCATTGATTTGGCCATTGAGTTGAACCTGAGAGTGAGTTGCAATGGGGAATACGGCCGATTGAGTTGAGTGTGTCGAAAGGACCTCCGTAGGGCACAATCATGATCTTCTTCTTTCACCCCACTCGGCTATAGGCAAAAAATCTGGAGAAGTGCTGACATCACTATCTCAAACGCAATTGCACATACAGTCACACGTAGGTACCTACCTACATTGGATCATGGAATATCAATTCTCATAAGAACTGGCGAACGAACAGCAGTGACACCTGTGTAGGTACATCCAGAGAAACAATAATGACTCCATGATCCAATGTAGGTACTTGTTTCTAGGGTGTCATTATTTTTCTGTGACTGTACATGAAAATTGCCATTGATTCGCTCTCATTAATTCGCAAAGTGCCATCAACACGGGACATCCTGTACTTTCAAATCAAATTCACGCTTGGAAACACATTTGCACATTTGTCTTGAAAACCGTGGAAACACAATTTCGACTTTGAAACATTGGCCTATATCAGCAGATCAGGACCATTGGCGAATGTCAGCAAAGCAACCAGATTTCATGCCAACCAAAATCCGATGACAACGTTATCTTTTATAATCTCACCTTGATGTGGCTTCCGTGATGTTGGCAGAAAATGATTGTGCTCTCCACCGCTTAGCCCATTTTTATCCTGACAGACCTTGGAATTTGAAATTTCTCGGTGCTCAGGAGGGCATTACACACAGGGTGTCATAAAAATGCGCCAAAGAAATTTGCAAGAGATTAATCGGACCAAGTAGAGGCATTCGTGTAGAATGGATTTTTACTTCGTATCGTTTCGTTTTTGCGAGGGGTAATTTCAATTCGGAAATTGATTCTCTTTGTTTTTGTTTAGGCATTTAAAAATTTTGACATTGGACTAGGATGCGGATATCTTTCCGTTTATATATGAACAAGGAAAGACGATCGGCCGTTTGGTGCTTATTTCTTTGGGCTTCGCAGGCAAGCGGAAGGAAACTGTTATCCAAATTCCCAATTTTACCAATGTTTGGACACAGTTTTTCGCACATGTTCCATGAATAAGCAACCGGGAGAAAATTGCCGAGGCATATTGTTCAAAACAACGAAAAGACCCTCTTGAAATTTCCGTGTTGTAATTACTCGACTCGTGTCTGTCTAAAACCTAATCATTACTGCAGAACTTTGATCAGACTTGAAACTGAAAAGCGATATCTGACATTGCCAATGGGGTTGAAGGGAGGCAGGAAAACTGCTACCATTGAAATAAACACGTTTCACTGTGAACTTTACTGAAGTCTTGTCGCATCTGCAAATGAAATGCTAATGAAATGCAAAGGGCATGAAAATTCAGAATTTCACATGAAAACCAAGGTGCCTTGTTACGGAAAATCTTACGAATACAACGCTGACAAAGTTCCAAAACGACGCTGTTCTAAAACACGACCAAAGCATGCACTGCTTATCAAAAGTCTTCTAACATACGAATTACGAGTTCATTGTTCATTCACTCAGGTGCCATTTAGTATCAATGGCACCATGTGCCGCAAAACATCATGACACTCGTTTGAGGCGTGAAGTTGCCCCAAGCCCTATTGAAATTAGATGGCCCCTATGTTAATCACAACTTTAAAATATCGCCGGAATATGTTCGAGGACTTCTGATAAGCTCCTTTCTGCCGCTGCAACTCAAAATGGAAAAATCGGTGGTCTGACCAGTCAATCTCAATATATTCCCAAAGCACGCAGAGAAAGTTTCTGTTGGGGCCACATGACTCCTCCTTCCAACAATGGTTTTGCAGCAGGTTCCGCTGGGAAACAAGAATTCTGAAAAACAAAACATCTCGCAATCTGCTGCCTTGCGCGGAAATTTCAAAAAAAATCGCGAACTTCATCATTGAATGAGAAGTGTGTACGAATAGCATTCTCAACTTGTTTCCTCAAATGGAATGGGTTGCACTATAAGTTCCATCAAGGTGCGGGATCCATTGTTACAAAAAAGTAAAAAATAATCAGGCAAAAGATCCAATGGTAGCCGCACGACAACGCCTGATTCTTGGGGTTGTTTCAAATTATAAGAATGATGATAAAATCGTTTCCCCAGATAGTTTTGCAACCGTTAATCACTGAAATTTCAAACAATTACGTCTTATCGTGTTTTAAACGCTCCTTTAGTCGTAAACTCTGCAATGATTCATATGGGATTTTTTTTATAAAGTTGAATCTTTCCAACGTTTTGTCAGGTTGAGGCCAGCTCCTAAATGGATGTGTATGTTAATATTCCAGTTGCAATTCAAAAAGCTTTAGCAATTCAAGCACTGTCTAATTTCTAAGGAACTTGCTCACATAGTATTTCATTACAAAAGTCACCGGTTGACAGAGTTTTTTTTCCTTAAAAACCTCACGTGGAGAAATTTCCTGACCCAATTTGTGCTCTTGAAAAACGAGGGTGACATTGAAAGCTGGAGAATCTTGATACCACTGATGATGTTTGGTGGACTGTTGATTCTTTCCTGGTGGAAATTGACAAAGGTGCGACGTTACAATTACTTCTGCTGAGATTTTATCTGTAATTCTACGCATTAGATAGATACATTACGTAAGAAGACTGTTCCAGTTTCTTTTGGCAGTGTGTAGAATTTTGGCATTGTGTAAAAGTTATCTGCAAACAGCACATAGGTACAGGCACTAACCTATACCGGTAAGTGAGTCACTAAGACACAAACATTGCAGCACATGGTCGTAGCGTCCATACATCCATCCATCCGAGAGCCAGACGGCGAAAACGAAAATAAACATCCGCCCTATGCAGGAAGTAAAAGATGCCAAGTTAAAAGAGTACCATTCCCACTACTCTACAGGGTGGTCGGTTATTGTCTGGAAACCTCTGCACCTGCCGGCATCATTTCCTGTGAATTTTCCCATAGCTTTCCGCTATGTGAAAATTATGTGAAAATTCAAAAGCATTGCATTCAAAAGAGCACAGCTTTCCGATGCATTTTCCGGTGTCGTTTTCAAGTGGATTTCCATGGCATTTCGATTTCCGGTGCTTTATCCCGGTATCATTTCTTTGTGCCATTTTCTATCATCGATTTCGAAAGCTTTCCGTGATCTTTTTCCAGCATCGTTTTTACAATGGTTTGCGAATGTAGAAATATAAGTTTTCCATATCGTTCAGTTGCTTTCCTGTTTCGCCGTCCTGTGGAGACTTTCGGACCTTTTTCAGAAATTGCAGATATTTGCTTTGTTTCACGAAGCGGAAAGTGGCATACAATTTCCCAGTGCAGAAATTTGAGATAAAATATCAGAGTGTAAAAAATACCAACACGTTGGATTCTCGTAAATGACGACTATCTGGTATTAAGAAATGAAAAACACGACGCCGAAAAAACAAAACTTCAAAAAATCTCCTTTTTCCATGCGTTGCATAAATCCGGAACTTCTCTTTCCGCAGAATCACTTGGAGGCTGTTCCACTAAATATTTTAGGTGGATGCAGAGGCTTTGTCCATCCGTGCCTGCACCAAAAATACGAATGTGGAAAATAAAGCAGAATAAACTATATCCTTAACAGCTGCCGGAGAACACAAGGATAGACAAACTGATTTTCCACAAATTATCCGCAGGCACACTGTATGCAATTCTCATATTCTTTGTACCTTGTCGGTCTGGATGTCTTGCAAGTGCAATCAGTATTTGCACATCAGTCATCAGACGACAATGTCACAAAGGCACAGCGTAACATTCATTAATATAGCTATATTCTCTGCGTATAGTGTACGTTAAGACTATCTTGTTTTGTTCGTTCTTGTAGCTATAGCTCTAGGAAGCTCCACACATAACAGCAAATATTGTGCCACTCAAAGCCAAACGACGCAAAGTCAGACAACGAGTATCATTGTCGGAGTGCATATCCGAATTGGCAGTCTGTCAGATTTTGCAAACTTCAGTATTTGCGATCCTATATCCGTGCCAGTAGATCATCCACAGATCTACTTTTTGTTCCTCTATGCATTTTGTGTCCTACAAATCGAGATCGAGAAAGTCCAACTCATTGCCATGTACATCAAAGACTCCGTGTTGACATCAATAAAATGATCACAGCAAATGATCATCGGCCTAAAATACTATGTTTTGACTTTATCCTCCCGTTTTGCAAAAAAAAATGTCTTCTTCCTCTCCTTATTTCCTCAGACTTTTTGTCGACTTGAACAGCCTTACCTCAAACTCTCCGATTTTATCAAACGCTCTTGCTCGCGTGTCTCGCACCACGACCTTGATGCCCACCGTTTGATTTTTTTGTTTTTTTTTTCGAAATGACCACTTTTTTAACATCGAAATGATTATGCTTGCATAATCTTTGTTGTATAATCATGTTGTGTATAATACAATGCCAAATCATTTGTTCACTGTTTTGAATAATTTATTATTTATTTATTTTATTTATTTTTATTAAAAACATATTCGTCATTCCGCTTATCACAAATAACACTAACATCTTTCACACACTAACCTTCGACCTATGATTAAGCCCTCGTTCCAGCGTTCCTCATTCAACTTTTTCCAAAATAGTCCAACCCAAATTCCTAATTCCTTGTTCCAAAAATGAGCCTGATTCCGAATAATCATTGGCCCAAACACCTTATTCCTCATTCCTGTTGTTCCAAATAATTTTGGCCTATTCCAAACATTATCAGCCTAAACACACCTTCTTCTTTTCCGTTTGACTCAGTACTGGGAGCTTCACGGCACCCGCAGTCCAAAAAGAGAATTTTGATTTCTATGATGAACGATGCATCACTTCAACCGCACATTTCTTTGCATACATCAATCGCAGGAAATTAGTTTCTTTTGTCAACAATCGCAACAATCAATTCTAATCAACTTTTTAAAACGTAATCAAAATGCTCACAATCAACTGTCGACATTGAATTTCCAGTGGATACAGGCTAGCTATTTGAACACAAAGCAAAATTTTGACTATGAAATTACGAACCTTTTTAAAATGTGGAAAGATGGACCATAAGTTTCCAGGATATGTCAATTCAACATGACATTGTTGACAATGCAGTTGAATATTTTAACACCATCTAAGGGCAGATTCTGTCAGAGGTAACTTTTCCGTTAAATTCAAGAAATCGAACGCTCGGTATAGATTATCAAACCTGCCGTGGCTTTTACTGAAAGTACAATCCCTGGCTCCTCGACTGATATAATTCTTCGCATTTCCCCCGGTGTCACACCATTGTTAAGTTAAATTAACCTTGACTGTTGCCTCTGTTTACCATATGTCCAATTACTTGTGTGTGATGCCCTCTATTTTTGCGATTTTTCGTTTGGTTTTGATCTCTTTTTAGACGATCTTTCTGAGATTGTGAGTGTGTGTTTTTATCTGTCACCAGATCATTCGTGGCAGTATTTGTTCAAATAATGAAAAAATAATAATAATAAATAATTCTTTAAATAATGAAATTGATGACCTGCTTGAGGCCTCTAAAAAAGGCATTTTCTGCCAGGATCCAATGTGCCAGACTATCTGGCAGGTTCTTACGGTGAATGTGGGGAAAAGTGCCAATGAAGATGACATTTCGCTTGGCATTTCGATCTTATCACAGACCAACAACGTATCGCTGCACAGCTTGTAAACTTTTCGCTGTCAGTGGCTCCACAAGTGCAAGATTCCATACGATTCGTATGCTGACAACCTCATGTTGAACAATGAAATCTGTTTGCAATAATTCAAACTCTGCTACTTCAGTCACGAACTTGGAAATAATCGATCTTAGTCGGCTCGAAGACACTTCTGATGGACTATGCTGACGGGATACCACTAAAGCTCTGTGATACCACCACACTTCTGCTGATGGGATACCATTAAAGCTCTGTCCAGTTTATGTGTGTTTAATGTTTTCGTAGCTCATTTCCCAGCTAGGTTGCAAAGGTGACACCGGTTAAAGGTTGTGCCACACAACTTGACAGTTACAGACCGATTTCTATTCATCCTACAAGCAAACTTTTGGACATGACCACACACTATGCTTGAAGGGTTTCTTTCCATTTCAATGTGAGTTTCGCAAAGATAAATCTTCTGTGGATGCTCTTTATGGTTATTTCAAAATATGGTGCGAGGCATTCAATTGGTTCGAGATTTGCCGTTTTGGGACTCTTTCTGGACTTTGCTAAGGCTTTCGATAGTGTGCACCATTCCATTCTTCTTGGGAGACTAAATTACCATGGAACAAGGGTAGAGATTTTTTCTGTGATTGAATCGTACTTTGGCCTGTCCATGTCAAGTTTGTTGACCATCTCCTGACATATCCCAGGGAAGTATACTTGTTTTACCTATCCGAATGTTTTACTTGCTCCGAAAATAACTTAACCCTTTGCGTGTGGAATTATTCCAAATACAGCTGGGCTCCCAATGTGGATTTATTTTCGTGAAGATTTTTCCTTTCTTTGCGATATCACGGCCGAGTGACCACGTGTATGTCGGCCTAAACTGAAGCTAGTCTATCTGGGGATTCCCCCAAGCCCTCTTTGCCAGTGAAAAGACAAAGGCCTTCAGAGCCTCTTTCCAGAGGAGTCTCAGAGGGTGCGAGGCGTGGGAGTACCATCTTTTCCTGCAGACGCGCAACATGGATTCGTCACAATGGACTTTTAGACCTTGACTACTAATGGGCATCATAAATACCCACCAAGTAGGTACCTATGAACGTTGAAGAAGACCA
Source organism: Sinentomon sp. SZTP_YWyxl (assembly GCA_030068105.1). Taxonomy (NCBI): domain Eukaryota; kingdom Metazoa; phylum Arthropoda; class Protura; order Sinentomata; family Sinentomidae; genus Sinentomon; species Sinentomon sp. SZTP_YWyxl. The sequence goes on from JASGXE010007118.1 coordinate 27,149, forward strand.
TCCTTCGGGTCTTTTATAAC
>JASGXE010007119.1:0-29918 GCA_030068105.1 Sinentomon sp. SZTP_YWyxl
AATTGTTTTGTTTACAGGCTGCAGGCATCTTGCGTTTCTTATAAACTACACGAAGTCTTCGCTTTTGAACAGCGAGTTGCTTGGTAAACCTCAACGGTCGCTGAGAACTCCTGATCACCCTTTCGAATTGAAAGTCGAATCTCCCGACTACTACGCTGGGTAAAAGCTGCGTTTCAGGCAACGCATGCATTCGATTGCGATTGTATGTTAGCATGGCCCGATGTTAAACAACCGCCTCTTGCTGAGTTAGAATTGGATTACCCTGCCTTTTACTTTTCCACATAGAGCAGCTCCAAAATGGAGTGTTGAACTCAAAAGGCTCCGCCATTATGATGATGAAAATCCAGATTAGTTTTGTAATCTCTTAAAATAACAAAATTCCATAAAAGTTTATCCCCATAGATTGTTCCCCTCTGATAACGCGGGATTAAGTTCCAACTGAACTGCGGATGCTGAGAGCAATGCATCGCGAAGTGAAGTCGCTGATGGGAGATGGGAATCTTTGAAACTGCCAGGCCTGCTTGTTTCGCTGAAAAAAAAACAAAATGCACAGAGGATGCATTATCATTCGTGAAGGTTCGAATCCAAAAGACAGAATTGTTGAGTTTAGTTAAGATGCAAATTTTGCTGACATTCAGGCTTTGTGATAAACTCAGACATTCAAAATACGCGGCCCATAGGAGATTTTTGTCAGGCTTTTAAAGCACGGGGCAATGTTATTCCCCATCTAGTAAGCGCTTTTAAATGCATTCCTTCATGTAACGTGTTTTGCGGCGCATACGAAATGGGGAATTACATTGCGCCGTGCTTTCAAAAGTCTGAAAAACTCGCCTATGGCCCGGGTATTCAGAATGGCTACGTACATCTATTGACGCCACAGAATATGTGGAATAATTAGTAGATCGTACTTCGAATCTTTTGAATCGAATGTTTCGAATTTTCAGAAAATGAAGCTGGAATATTCTGTATTCGCAAAAAAAATTTCTCGTTTTTTTTATTCGAAACCATTCGGAAAATAAAATTTGAAGATCCTTTCAAAAACTATTTTTTTTTAATTGAAATCCTCCATCAGCCGTTGGCGATCCACGAGTGGTATTGACTTTTGGCTGTGAAGACAGCAAGCCAGGCCATGGTGAATCCTTACATAACGTTTCAGCATGTACGGGACAATAGAAAACTCAATCTCTTTCTCGAACACTCACTCAATCTCTCATTTACAATTTCAACTATAGGTGTTTCCACGCGCGTGGTTTTATTCCCAAAATTACAACCACATCGTTTAGTTGCAACTATGCTCAAACCAGTGGTTATGGGTTCTCTGTCCAAAGTGTATGTCCACAGTATGGATATATTAAACACCTTTCGCGTACACCACATGCCAGTAGGAATGGAAATTTTCGGTGTTTTGCAAAGACATTTGGTCAAAAGAGATTCGATGTTCTTTCAGTCATTGTTGAAATCAGACACGTTTATTCGATGCCAACAACGGATGTGGATACAACAATACGAGTTAGTGTATTTTAAACTTAATTCCTTATGTGTTGTGTCATATGTGTACTGATTTCATTCCAATCTTTCTCTTTTCAAAAAATTGCAGTTGCGCCCTGGAGGATGTTCTAGTTCTGCACTCGATAATGTAGCCTCCGGAGGCAGCCGTGATGCGTCGCCCATGGTACGTTTTGAACTTCGGCCAGGTCGTTGCTTTATGGTTATAACCGGAAGAGTTCGTTAATTTTTGATTTGTCGGAAGGAGTTGGCAAAGTACGGTTCCGCAGAATCTATACTTTTTGCTTTGTTTGCACGTCTCGGAGAATACATAAATCAGATCGTGCAGCACCAGATGTGAGACATACGCAAGGATATCCACAATTCCCTGTTGTATAGGTTTTTAAATTGAGATTTTCTATTCATGGTCCGTCAATTCTGGTAGCTTACATCTTGCTCCTTTGCAAAACATCATTTCACCTGACAGATGACAAAAGTCTGGTCAAGAAGGCGGAATTTAGGACTTTTCACCGTGGGACAACAGCATAGCATGTTGGGATCTGCAAATAGTAATTCTGCCTAATACAAAATGGAGAGAAAAGACAGGATTTAAATGGTAATTCTGCCTGATACAAAATGGAGAGAAAAGACAGGATTTAAATGGTAATTCTGCCTGATACAAAATGGAGAGAAAAGACAGGATTTAAATGGTAATTCTGCCTGATACAAAATGGAGAGAAAAGACAGGATTTAAATGGTAATTCTGCCTGATAGAAAATGGAGAGAAAAGACAGGATTTAAATGGTAATTCTGCCTGATACAAAATGGAGAGAAAAGACAGGATTTAAATGGTAATTCTGCCTGATACAAAATGGAGAGAAAAGACAGGATTCAAATGGTAATTCTGCCTGATACAAAATGGAGAGAAAAGACAGGATTTAAATGGTAACTCTGCCTGATACAAAATGGAGAGAAAAGACAGGATTTAAATGGTAATTCTGCCTGATACAAAATGGAGAGAAAAGACATGGTACAAGAGGCCGCAAGACATTCGAATGTTCATTGAAATGTTGACGACATTGGAAAATTAGGCACGACATGGAACATTTGAATACTTCCGTTCTGTTCCTTGAAATCCTTGCCTGGAACAATTTCGATTTCATCTATGCATATGTAGTCACACTGCACTCCGGACAACCCTGGCTTTCATTATTACCTTATCGAAATCGCCATCAATAATATTCCATAATATGACGCAAGAGCTGCAAAGTACTTGACACTCACGTACACGTAAAACTTGACTTGAGCAAGCTCTGTGGAATTAAGATGTTCCCTGAGTCCAAGATTCAAGATTTATTGATATTTTTCGGAGTTTCCTCCCACAAAACACTTTCCTACCACAAAACAATGATTATTATCAACATACAACCATCATGCAATTGCAGGCTCTATGCAATAATAATAGGCAAGTGTTGCAAACAATTGAAAAGGCCCTTTGCATCAGCATTGTGATTATTTGAAGAAATGTAGTAAGCCTTTTGTTGTTGATGTTGTTCATAAGAAAAAGATATTCAAGGTGTTGTCCGGAAGAAAAAATTGCCGGATGTTCGTTCGAAATTGCCATTTGGGCACAAAATGAGGAAATGAAGCAAAAATTGATTATGTAAGCCAAAGGGTCAGAATGCCAAATAAAAAAAAAGCCAAATGAAAAAGTGATGAAAAGTGGTGATGAAAATGTGCATCATGCACCAGGTGAAAAATGAGGAGATTGATATGAAAATAAGGAGATTGATATGAAAATAAGGAGATTGATATGAAAATGAGGTGATTGATAAAAATAAGGAGATTGATATGAAAATGAGGATTTTGATAAAATAAGGAGATTGATATGAAAATGAGGAGTTTGATAAAATAAGGAGATTGATATGAGAATGAGGTTATTGATAAAATAAGGAGATTGATATGAAAATGAGGATTTTGATAAAATAAGGAGATTGATATGAAAATGAGGAGTTTGATAAAATAAGGAGATTGATATGAGAATGAGGTTATTGATAAATAAGGAGATTGATATGAAAATGAGGATTTTGATCAAAATAAGGAGATTGATATGAAAATAAGGAGATTGATATGAAAATGAGGTGATTGATAAATAAGGAGATTGATATGAAAATGAGGATTTTGATAAAATAAGGAGATTGATATGAAAATGAGGAGTTTGATAAAATAAGGAGATTGATATGAGAATGAGGTTATTGATAAAATAAGGAGATTGATATGAAAATGAGGATTTTGATAAAATAAGGAGATTGATATGAAAATGAGGAGTTTGATAAAATAAGGAGATTGATATGAGAATGAGGTTATTGATAAAATAAGGAAATTGATGTGAAAATGAGGATTTTGATCAAAATAAGGAGATTGATATGAATGAGGAGTTTGATCAAAATAAGGAGATTGATATGAGAATGAGGTGATTGATAAAAAAGGAGATTGATATGAAAATGCGGAGTTTGATAAAATAGGAGATTGATATGAAAATGAGGAGTATGATAAAATAAGGAGATTGATATGAGAATGAGGTGATTGATAAAAAAGGAGATTGATATGAAAATGCGGAGTTTGATAAAATAAGGAGATTGATATGAAATTGAGGAGATTGATTTCTCGCTGATTATCGATGATTGTGCTCGAACCAAAACGTCTGTCATCAATGCTGAAAGTTGATTTTTGCAAAAAGCATGTTTCTGGTGAAGAAAAGTTTGATAGTTGAATTGTAACATGTGGTGATAACAGCAAAAATGATGTTTTCCTGACTGGGAAAAAGCTGGTGAATTCCCTGTCGGGAATGCTGATAATGTAGCAGGAAAATATGCGCGGAGGGGAGATGATAGTTTTTGGATACAATTCAAGCCACAGCCGAAAAAAGAAAAAGCCAAAAACCTGAGAAAAGTTATTTATTTGCAAGAAATTAAATTTTCTGATAATTACTGAAGATGATGATGGTGGAACTGAAATGGAGCCACAAGCTGGAAAAAATGCGTTATACTCGTAAATTATGGTGATTTTAAGATAGCCACATAAGCCAGTGAGCACAGTAGTGAGAACTATGAAGAAAGCAGTGATAGTGGTGTTGACAATGGCAGTGATGAGGTGTCAATGCACACTGACTCTGACTAAAACAACTCTTTATTGTCGCTGTCTGGATGCCTTAAAATCGTCAGTCTTTGAGTGGCCCAGCTCAAGAGATTGTTCTGTCTGTAGGTTTTGCCTCACGGAGAGGATGAAAAGAAGCATCATTGTATAGAGCAGAGACGGTGAAGGGTTGTGCGTCAGTCCATTGAAACGAAAGACAATTCTATGATTCAGGCAAAGATTCGAGCCGAGACTGAAACATGGTCAGGCACCCATCCTTGTGGAGTGAGTTCCACTGAGTGACTGCTAGACATTAAATGAAGTGAGTGAAAAAACCGATTTCTCATATTTTAGAATTTAGATCCTTTTATAAAAAGGACTGGTTCGTTCAACAGTGCGAGATTGTCCTTCCAAGGAGTTACTTCAAGATTTTATCACTGTCAAATGAACAAAGATAAAGCTCCAGGCGAGTTTACTCTCGCATATTCCTCCAGTTATAAAGACGATATTTTGAGAGAAGTCTTAGCTTAGAAGCTTCTTAACTCTAAAATTTCTCTTGAAGTTTTACAGGAAGGTGAACTTTCACGCACTTTCATATGCATCTACGACACACACATTTGAACTTCACGTGCGAGGACAAAGAATAACTTTATAACTCATGCTGGTAAACTTTAATACATACTGGAAAACTTTTAGTAAGAAACGGAGTCTGTTTTGAGAGGAGCAAAAACCTTGGTCTTTCGTCGTTTAGAGCCTGTGTGTGTTTGGCCAATTCGGAGACATTTATTAGCTATCTGACTAATTTTATTCCATCATAGGGATTGGGGAGAAGAAGAAACAAAATGGGATTGTCATCGTTGATGGGCCACCAAGATCCGGGTCCCCCACCTCCGCTGGTCATGGATACCGATGACAACAGCCAATCTCCGAGCGATGATTCAGGAGTCGGAATTGACCTGAGCAACGGTGCTGCCGCAGTGAATGCGGCCTACGTTGGAGCAAGTCCTGTGAATAGTGTACCATTTTATAAGCCTCGATGGTGAGTTTCTGAAATTTTGTTTCATATTTTTGTTGCCTCTTCGTGGTCTTTCCAATGTTCACTGGTTTGTTGGAACTCAGATACTTCGTTGGATTTCACTAACTGAAAGGAGAAGAATAGCCCGTCTCATTTATTGCCTCTTTCAAGTCCTCGGAGATGTGGGAGGCTGCGGAATGGGGAAGCACGCTAAAGTTCCTTGACTTGCCGTCATTTTACTCTCATAGTGACCACGTTTACAAGCTTCGCCGTTGGGGCTTCAAAAAGGATGTCGGCAAGTTCTTGCTCCTTGGCAGGGCAATTACTGAGTGGTATTCATTGCCCCAGGGAAAATTTAGACTTCCCCCTGAGTATCCCCATTCTTCAGAGACGGCTTGGAAACTCTATTGACATCTAGTATAATAACCCGGTGCATGCATGCGCTTTCCCCCATCTTCCACATATGTATACATTTGAATCATATACCTATTTCGCTTCTTCTGTTAAACAACTTTTCCTCAGAACATTTCTCTTTCTGTGTGCCTAAATATATTTATTATATCTCGCACATTGTTATTGTTTATACGAGTATGTCTTATGCTTGCATTGCTTTATTGTATCCTTGCTTGTTGTGCTTGATTCGATAGGAGGAAAATCCGCTGATTAAAAATTTGATTTGATTTGATACGTGGGCATGACATGCGAAATTGGGCTCAATCCTCTGAACATTAATTGGGAATACATCGAGAATTCCTATGATTGTCCCATGCAATTTGCTGAATTGGCCAATGGGAACGAACGATCCAACCATTTGGCGGACTAAATGCCTTTGCAGTGGTCAGTGGAATTCTGTTGACCCACACTTGGAGGTCACAATTTCGAAATGTAGCGCGACATTAAATGCTGGACAAATCCCAATCATATGAAGAAAATGTTCTCATTTTCAAATTGGCCGGTACTGCTGGCCTTCAGTCAGTTCATGACTCCAAGTATCCTTATTTTTCCAAACACCGGCTTTCGATAGTATTGTTCGCGATAGAATTTCTCAATTCATCCCCAGTGAAATTGTCAAGACCTTTGCAATTCGATCAGCATGAATCTCAAGGGAACTCGTTTTTTATAAATATGACGAAAAAAGTTATTAAAAATGAAGAAAAGTTATTAAAAATGAAGAAAAAAGTTATTCAAGTCCAGGCGGCAATCCCAGAATGCATATTCTCTTTTCAAGTCTTGCCTTAATCAGTATAATGCACTGAAAGTTTCTTCCCAAAATGATCACCTTTCGTCCTCAATAAGGCGTCCAGGCAGGCGGCACGCCAAAATGTTTCCGAATATGCCCTGTGGCTTTACCCAGCTAGTCAAGTACCTACTCGTAAATCTGGAAAACATGCCATTTGCGATGTTGAAAAAACAAATCTCTTCAACATGTCCGATGTTATCAGGATGTTCTAACAATTTATTTCTCGACGCAACATCGTGGCTTTCGCTCGGATTTCTCTTAAAAGCCCTAGGTTGCAAGCCATGTTAATGATTTGTCTCCCGAGCTGAGTGACTAAAATCAGACTGATGCAATATTTATCGATTTTGCTAAAAGCATTTGATGCTGTTTCTTATGTGAAGCTTATTTTTGAGATATGAAAGTGATTGGCATCGATGATATTTCTCTTGTTCATGGGTTTCTGATTGTTTGTAAAATCGTTTCCAAGGAGTCAACGTTTTGAAATTAATCTCTGAAAGGTTATTTGCCATTTTTGGAGAATTACATGTCAGTGTTCTTGGTCTGCTATTGTTTAATTTTACACTTTACAGGACCTCCCTTATTCTTCGTGCAAAATATTCACATCTTCGTTGAAGGTTGTGTTTTACTGCACATCGAATAATTTTATCTCCGTTACTCATTTCAGTGTATTCATAAGATTCTCCATTTCCCCTAACTCAACTATCCGTCATCCCTGGTGGAAATACTTTGAACAAAGCACAGAACGTCACTTAAAATTCAAACATTTGCAGGAAAATGTTGACTTTATGCATTCGAACTTGTTTAAAACTGTCAGTCATATTTTTTTCATTTCGTCGCAAACCTATATTCGTAAAACCTTTCTTCTTCCAGGCGATTTTCTGGTGCGACTTCATCAGATGTAAATAAATGCGATCGTTGGTCTCCTGAATTATCCGTAACCGAAGAAGAATCCTTCGACGAAGGCCGTTCCAAACAGGTAAGGTACCCAAGTGGTCAGTGCCTCTTTCGTTGCCAGAAATCTGGATGTTTTCCTGTTTTCACTCACTTTGGCATAGCATAGCTGATGCGCTACACTTTTTAACTCTTTATTCTCAACAAAAATGCGAAGATTTTGGCCCATGTTGCTTTTGTATTGCTGGGATGCGAACCAATATTGTTGAAACGATTCATCGTCTTAAATGGCCATCATAGGTGAGGACACATGTCATGTGATGTCGTCGACGACATCACATGTCGTCGACGACACATGTGATGTTCTCCCACGTGCCATCAAATCACGCACCAACGGTGACAAGTAAGCGATCTGTGTGTGGTGTGTCGCATATGCAAGAAGGCGCAAACATCAGAAATGCAGAGAAAATAGATGACAAGTGTATGAAATCATTGTGTCCCGCACTCCTCGCGCTGGACGCATGGCTTATGAAATTAGCTCTCGGATATCGCCACGAGAATTTTTTTACACAGGATTGAGCCACAACAATTTTTGGACATTTCTCAATTGGTTCATTGTTGGCACATTTTTTGAAATTCGCATTGCAATTGCATGTTTCTTCACGTGCCTGGCCCATTTGCGTTGCCGACGTCATTTTTCTGGTGTCAGATGAAGGTGAACTTGAATTATTTTCCTGGGGGCGAATTTCTAAATTCCAAACAAATCGCATGAATTTCGACCAATCAGGTGCTTACCCAAATTAAAACCGCGTTTACGACATCTGAAGCTAATCTAACCGAACCTAGCCTAATCTCACCTAACCTAACCCAACCTAACCTAACCCAACCCAACGTTTCCTCTTCCTGGTGTCAACAACTGCCACTGGTGTCAAAAAACATTTCGGTATTTTAAAAAACAAAAATCGAAATTTTCACCCCAGGTAGGATTCGAACCCCACCACGGGTATCACCGCAGCGGCAGCAGGCTGTCTAGTCTAGACCACTCGGCCACAGAGGCTGCTGCCGGAAATGGCTTCGGAAAGGTGTATTCATGAAACTGTTTTTATAATTACGTCATTACAATTTTGCTCGCATCCGATTGGTCGAAATTCATGCGATTTGTTTGGAATTTAGAAATTAGCTTCCTGGGGTTCCGTTTTTGTGAAATTTCACAAAGCGTGCGTTGGAAAGATATGCGGCCGCATTCCCCATTGCAACTCACCCACAGCCAACAGCCAGTTCAACAGACGGGTGCATCTTCCATTGCAACAATGGAAAAGGAATAATCATTTTGCATTTGCTGTTGAGTTGAACCTGAGGGTGAGTTGCAATGGCGACCACAGCCAATTATCTTATTCCTTGCATAGAAACAACGATGGATCCCTAACAGAGTTACATGGGCTGTCAGATTTTTACAGGTCTTGTTGGAAAAATTGTCTAACGCAATGATTGACATTTAGATCATCAAGAAATACCTCTGACACCACGTAAATCCGTTCTGAATGACGTCGAATTCACGAACAGCTATCGCAGTCAGATTTCGCAAAATTAATAGCTCCATATTCCGGTATTCGGCACACTATTCTCCAGGAGAAAGGATTCACCGGGGAGGATCAAGCCTCAACAATTTCACTCTTTGAATTCCAGTTGAAATCGAGACAAATCATCGGCTTTCTTCTTGAGGAAAGAACGCAACCTGCAGAGCATGGAAGCAAATGAATTTCACTATGCAGATGTTGGGACACATTTAACTCTGTTTTGGGAGTGATTGTTGTTTCTTTGACTGTACGAGCACCGGCAATTGTTGCATTTTGAAGATACAAATTGAGGAAGGATGCTCTAAAGTGCCTTCGCTTGACCTGAAAGCGCAGAATTCTTTGCAGAAATGAACGATCGATAGGACACTATCGATTCAGAAATAAACATTTTGCTGGATGATTCGAATGAAAGAATGTGAAGCATTCTTGATATCATCATATTAAAATAAAATAATATCATTAAATGGAATCAGTGTTGAAAATTAATGGGAAGGAACGGTACCCATGACACAACAAAGCAAAAATGGATAGGGGGAAGTGGACCGAATGTTGTTTGGGCAGAATGAATTTTAGGCCGAATGGACTTTAGTCCGAACGGCACCTGGTCCGAATGGGTTTTGGCCAGAATGGCTTTTGGTCCGAATTGACTTTCGATCGAATGAACTTTAGCCCGAAGGACGTTTGCTCCGAATGGGTTTTAGTCCGAATTGTTTTTAGTTCGAATGGTTTTTAGTTCGAACGCTTTTTAGTTCGAATGGTTTTTAGTTCGAATGGTTTTTAGTTCGAATGCTTTTTAGTCAGAATGGTTTTTAGTTCGAATGGTTTTTGGTTCGAATGTTTATTGGTTCGAATTGCTTTTGGTTCGAATGTGTTTTAGCCCGAACGAGTTTTGCACCGAATTGGTTTTAGTTCGAGTGGCGTTTGGATCGAATGTCGTTTGCATCGAATGTGATTAAGAACGAAAAATTTCCGAAACGTCTGGCTTTTGCGCTGTGGTTGTTATGTTGGTTTAATCCTAAACATCAGCTTTAACATTGCATAAAATGGGTCGGGATATTTGTTGGGGATGACATTTAAACGCCAAAATTGTCTAACTTATCGAAACACAACCTAACCTAACCTAACCTAACCTAACCTAACCTACCTAACCCGTTCTATAACCTATACCCAGATAAAACAAACAAGAGAGGAGGTTGCAAGATGTGGAACTGTTCAGATTCAAAACAAACTATCTCCATCTGCGCAGTCTTGTGCGGAAAAATTCAGAATCTGCCAAAGTTTAACGTCAACAGCCGATCGAGAAGAATGGACAGTGGGTCGAACTGAAGTTTGTTCGAATGCCACTTGGACAGAAACCAAATTACATCGAATCGTATCTGGATCGAATGTGCATTAGACCGATTGTGCATTAGATCGAATGGCGATTAGTCCGAATGTGGTTTTTAGATAGAATGACTATTAGATCGAATGATTTTTAGGTCGAATTGCATTTGGATAGAATCTCGTTTTGTCAGAATGTACTTTACTCCGAACGGCGAATAGACCGAATGCGCATTGGGGCGAACGGTTTTTAGATCGAATGGTTTTTAGATCGAATGGTTTTTAGATCGAAGTATTTCTAGTTCGAATGCATTTTAGTTCGAATGGTGATTGGATCGAATTTTCGGTCTAAAAACCATTCGATCTAAAGTACATTCTATCCAGGTGCGTTCCCCCGCAAAAAGCAAAAATAAAATGTGTCCGATGAAAGAATGGTAAAGATGGGAAGTAATTTAATGAAGTTCAGTTTTCATGAAGGTTTTCATTTCGCCATTTGATTGACAGGCATGTTTGTGGGAAGGATCTTCTCCTCTGAACAGAGAGTTTCAAAAAGTTCAAATTTCCTTGATTCCATCCTCACATAACAACATTGGATGAGGGAAAGTTAGTCGTTGCACTCGTTTTGTAGAATGATTTCAATTCAAAAATTGTCATGACAGAGGATTCAAAAATTAAACGAAAATCTTCTAAGTGCAATCCATTCGAACACATTGTTTCAGCGGACAATGATGGGATGTGTCCCAATGACGGGAGGTGTCATGGCGAGAGGTGTCATGGCGAGAGGTGTTCCATTGGCGGGACGTGTCCCAATGGCGGGAGGTGTCCTTATGACGGGAGGTGTCCCAATGACGGGAGGTGTCCCAATGACGGGAGGTGTCCTAATGACGGGAGGTGTCCGAAAGACGGGAGGTGTCCTAATGACGGGATGTGTCCCAATGGCGGAAGGTGTCCTAATGATGGGATGTGTCCCAATGACGGGAGGTGTCATGGCGAGAGGTGTTCCATTGGCGGGACGTGTCCCAATGGCGGGAGGTGTCCTTATGACGGGAGGTGTCCCAATGACGGGAGGTGTCCCAATGACGGGAGGTGTCCTAATGACGGGATGTGTCCGAAAGACGGGAGGTGTCCTAATGACGGGATGTGTCCCAATGGCGGAAGGTGTCCTAATGGCGGGAGGTGTCCTAATGACGGGAGGTGTCCGAAGACGGGAGGTGTCCTAATGACGGGATGTGTCCCAATGGCGGGAGGTGTCCTAATGACGGGAGGTGTCCTCATGACGGTAAGTGTCCTGATGGTGACCGGTGGAGCAGGTGCCCCAATTGTCAATAAAGCTGCGAGAAGTTGCCGTTTGTTTCATCTGTCGTAATCGATTCTTTTGCTTACAGAGCGCAAAATTGAAATCCTGGAGGCAACTCTACCGTTTGTGTTTGTGCCAAAAATTTTACTTTTTTATCCTTTGTTTAAAAAATCTCTCTCAGGGAAAAATGTAAGAACTTATTTTTCCAGTGAGCATCATCAGCTGCTTTTCTTTTTTCATGTTTCACACGCAGAGGCGATTCCGTTGCATGTCAGCAGCCGGTCGGAATCCCAACTGTTGGAGTCCGGGAATCAGCGGGTGCGGACTTACGACTTCCGGTTCATCGAACACTCTAACTGCAATGCTCAGTCAAAACAGCCCCAGCAGGCAGCAACACATCAGGGGTAAATTTCCAGATCAAAACTCAAAGGACGTCGACTTCAAATATCTGAATTCTAATTTTGAAGTGAACGGCGAATGGAATGCAATGGTAAGTAGGAAGTCATGCACAAATCATTAGGTGTGACAAGTATTCAGGACAGACACAAATTGAATTGTCCAGTTACAATTCCTGATTTTTGAAAAAAAGTGAAAATTTAAATCAAATTTTTGTATCATTTTATGTAAATTAATCAGATTTTAGGTCATGTTCGGTCAATTCGAGTCCAATTTGTAGTCTTGACATTTCTTATTTTTGTTTTGTCTTTTGCAGACGCGAATGCGTCGTCTGCTAAGACAAAATGTTATTTTTACCCGGAAACTGAAAACACAAGCCCTGCTTTTAAATCGTCGATTTTCGTTGTAAATCGATAACTCAAAACGTTTTCTACGGATTTAGCCCAAATTTGGAATTTTTCTATCATTTACGGAATCATTAGGTCAAGTTGTTTCTGAGTTATGGGGTGAAAGTTCACAACATGAAGAACTGACTGGCAACTTTTCACATCATCCGTCAGTCGCAAAACAAATGAAACGGTTTCCATGGCAACGACAACTAGGTTTTCGACTTGAATCAAAGTTTCCGAAATTCTGCCGCTGAAGCCAGACTCTCAATTAGCAATCACACTTAGCTTAAAAATCAGCAGCCAATTCGACGGCTAGATTGATGTTGTGAAACTTTAATTTCTAATTACAACGCTATTCCTTTTCCATTTCTGGGAAGCGTTCACCCATCTGCAAAATTGACAGCTGTGCTACAGCGCTAATAGGTGCGAGTGGAAATGAGGTATACGGCCGTTCACGAATGTTACTTATCACTGCAACCAGAGATGCTCAACAGGTTACCCTGTTCTTTCCAAACACTGACAACTGCCTAATCCGAAAACTGTCAGTGCTAACAATGCTGATGAAGCAATCGTAGAAGGGTGTAAACATTCTAGCTTAAGTCTTTTATACCAGGGGACAAAATTGCACAATTGCACGGAAACAATTTCAGGAAATAACTCTGTTCTTAGCCGTGCCATTGTGTCCCCCTTTGACGTCAGCCTATCTCAAGGCCCTACAAGGCGTAATCATTTCCAAAGTCCTATAAGTCGGGAGTGGGTTGGCGTAGAAACTCAAAACTTTCTGAACCTTTCAAGGTACTGTTCCTTCACATTGACGTGGAATTGCAACTTCCTGAGCCAATCCACAATGGTGTGGCAGAAGTCCGTGTCAGGGTTCTCTTGCCCTCTGAATTCACCATTTTATCAAGGTCTTGCAAACTCACAAATCACCCTGTAACCTGTCGATCGCTGAGATTTAAGATCGACTGGGTATTCAGAGTTCAAAGGCCAAATTGCTCGGCCATATTTGGCAGTTCTGTTACTTTTTTACTCCGTCGGTGGTTGATTGGGACACTGATTTTTGAGCTCTCCTGTTGTCGTGCAAAGTCGTGTGTGTCGCGACTGGGTTCGGACAAGTCTCTGTTCATGCTCAGAAGAAGGGACCTGAGGAAGAGTTGATATTTCACAGTGATTTCCCATCATTGGCAACATCCCCCTTTACACGTGAAAGGTCAAGTGCATTTTAAAATCCCAACTATTGACTCCACAGAAGCATCAGATGCCTCGGTCACAGGACAAGAACGGCAGTCAGAGCACACCTCACCTTGAATCCCGGTTTTTCCAGTGCTGAAACTGCCTTCTGGTCTGGTAACATTTCCATATGAACAAGCACAGTGCCCAAGTACTTACTTCAATTGGTCACAAATTTGTTCTCCATTTTCTCTGAGAATCGGCATCACGAAAAAGTTGATTTGATTGCAATTATTTTGAAATCTCCACTTTTTTGGTCAGAGAAAAAAGGAGGCAAAGTTTAGATACCCAGTATTCAGCGAACAAAAATCTCAACAACTTCCAATTGTAAGCTCTAGTCAGAAATCGTCTCAGCTACAAAATGAGCCATCACACACATTTCTGCCATCAAAATCATAAGAAATATGAGGTCGTTGCCATTACTTATTGAACTACCTTCGTATTACACTGCAAAAGACAAAACCATGGCTTCCCTTGAAGCGAACCTTTTAATCTTGTTTATTTTATTTCATTTTGTTTTGTTTTGTTTTGTTTTTTATTTTATTTTATTTCCTTTCTAATGTCGGAGAAAATCTGTCAGATATATTTAGGGCCTATATATGCATTGAAGTTGAAAACTGAAAAAAACATCGAATTGAGCGACCAAAGAGGTGAAAAATTTGTCCGATGTCGTCGACTGAATAATTATTTTTCAGGAAAAGATAAAAACAACCCGGACTTTTTGATGTTCAGCTCTTGTGCCAGACGCCGCCCGAGTTCAATTCTCAGTCGGGTCGGGGACAATTTTTTCCTGGCAATTGAGCACTTTCGGGAGATTTTTAAGCCAATTTCAGTAGGCGTGGCAAGTCAATCTTGGTGGGAGATCACAAGGCAATCGTTGCCATTATCTATCGCTTTGGGTTATCTATCACTTTGATGGGGAGAACCTTCACTGGCATCCAAACTATTTCACAAAGTCATGACAAACGCTTGCGCTCATCAAATAGCGTCAGCTAATGCGATGGGTGATCTGCCAAGAACGAAAACGTTTCAAAAACGTTTCAAACACAGCTATTTGCTTTGAAAAATTGTCCACTATGCTGTCATGTTCCCATTTTTACACAGGAAAAAGTAAGTACCTATTGCTTTCTCGATGAGCTCATGCAGAAACTTTTTGCCAACGCAGCTTTGGTTAAAAACTTCTCAAACTGTGGCAGATCCTTTTTGACATCAGCATGGGCATAGATCGGAGTTGCAAATTGCGGAAGCAAACAGTGTTTTTGAAATGGGGGACACCATCTACCTGTTTGCCTCTCCGCGTACTTCTGCATTCAGAATTGGGAAATTGTCCCACCGCCCACGAGACTATCACGTCCCGTTTTTGAAGTAGTTATTCACTTTTCGTGTTTCCATGTTTTGATGACGCCATTTTCTTTGTTTACTTTATGTTTGGAACACAGCTATATTCATATAACCTTATTCTGTTCTTTGCCACGGTGACAACCATAGAAAAACGTTTCTTACCTGACATCGGACGCGTGGGTTTACCATCCGCTCGTCATTTCTACGTGAAACACATGATTGAAGCCAAAATTAACTAGATACTTGTTCCAGGCTAAACGAGGTGAATAATTGTGGTTCTGCTTCCACGCCGTCACTTTTAGAAGGCTATAGTTTTTCCGGTGTCGCAGCGTTGATGTGCGTCGCATCAGTCAGCCAATTAGGCAATCCTGGAAGTTTACCTCTGCAAAGTTCAACCCACACTTCATTTCTTGGATGCATGAGTTGCAGTTGCAACCCCATGCACACTTTGTGTGAAGATCAAAACTTTCGTCTTATGAAAAGTGGCTCATAAAAGTGATGATGTAGCACAAAAGTTCGGCCTTATTCTGCCAAAGGAGAGGCAGAAGAAGACTGATGAGATGAAGCAAAGATTACACGAAGAGTTGGTGGATTATGGATGGGAAAATATGGCCTGTACTTTACAAGAGTAAGCGAACCCCACCCAATGTTCATTTCCGTATCGCTCGCTTAGATCATTAGAGGCCGTTTACACGTGATGGTTTTTCACCGTTTTCGGCTTTAAAGTTGTCACCATTTTTCCGCATGCTTTTCTTCTGCCAATTGAAGAGGCTGTCAACATGCCGAAAAACACATGCATGCTGCATGCATTGTCCTCCAGTGAACAGAAAGTTTGTCCTGTTTTTTGTGCTCCTTGAGTGTAATTTTATATGATTTTAAATATTTGCAATGCATGAAAATATTTGCAAAAAAATATTTGCAATAAATGCAATATTTGTAGGTACCTATGTATAAACGTTCAAATACAAATACAATACATTCATTCAGACGCCCATTTAGAATAGGTGCCTGAATGGCAACGTGATTCGAAAAACACATGACATGGCATTCGTGTAATGCGTGAAATTGCATCAATCTCCCTGTTGAAATTGGATGGACTCTGAGTCTGACCTTTTGTATTTTATCCTATATTCGAATGGTTTTGGCGGACAATGCATAAAAACCGGAGCATGTAGAGAGGCCCTATGCACCAACAAGTTTTTCCCTTATTCATAGTTTTTTCTGTATTCTTGATAAAAGAGAAGATAAGTCGCAGAAGATTTTCGGTTCTGCCAAAAAGGTGATGAGTTCTTTAGGTTATAGGTTAGACCATTTCGACTATTCCGGAGAGAGAAATGGAGCGCGAGCAAAGGTCTTGATGAAATTTTCGATTTCGTTTTTGCAAATGCAGCCCATGCAGGGTGGACCCCGAAAAGAGCAGATTGATGTCTCGATTCATCAACTGTTCCAGAGATACTGCGTAATGTTTTTGCAATCGTAGAAGTTCTTTCATCCCTGGACAACCCTGCCTCATGTGGAGTTGCTAATTTCGGGGGCTGTTTTGCGATTTCCCTTTCGTTAGGTATATTTTTTCGTTGGAGCAAACCAAACCGACGTGATCTAACCCACCTATTCCAATCGCCTCTTTCTTGATGTTGTAACACTGCTTTGCGTCTACGCCTACTTGTTGCCAACCTACTGCTCTGTGTCTGCCTGTTCCGGGCAGTAAAACATCTGCGAAACTGACTTTCCAAATGTGGCCTAGAAGTGTAACAGATGTTTTATTTGCATTTCACAACTTTCTAGAGATTTTTTGCAGACAAAGGGAGATTGAGATTCACATGTGGGGCGACGAATATACAGGTTGTTCAAAAATTAACCATACACTTTGTGTTTTCTTTAATTTCCTGATAAAAACGGTTCGATATAGCGTCCATTGCGGTGAAAGCAGTTCTCTGACCTTGTGACAAGGTAATGAAAGTTCGGTGCAACATGACGATCCATTGCGGCCACAGCCGCCGTGTTGGGTAAACTTTTGGGATTGGCATAAAGCAACCCAAGATAATCTACGCCCAAAACCGGTGCCGAGAAGAGAATGGCTTCACACTGGGGAACAACGGCAAATTTATACTTCACGGTTATTTTTGTATGCTACTGTCAAATATTTTTTGAATCACCCTGTATGAAAAACAAATGCACATTATTTTCTGCGCGAGCTGAGTTCAAAGATGAAGAGGAGCTGGGGGGCAGGTGGGTGAGAATCGATTGCCAAGTTCAGCCTCTTCCTTTCATCCGGCATCCCCTTTCTGCGGCTGAAAAGTCAAAAAAGAAAAAAAAAACACCACTGCCTGGCTGCGAAGGCAGGAAGATGAAATGCAATTTGCTTAATGCCTCCTTCCCACCTTCCGTCCTTCCTTAGTCCTTTTGCTTGTTTCAAGGACAAGAGACTGAAATCAGGCCACGGAGAGTTAACTGAAAATGCAAAGTGCAGAATTAATTTCTTCACTGCTAAAATGATTTTAATATGAAAGGGAGTGAGAGTTAGAGTGAGGATATCAAGTTACCAATAAATTCGTCGATGGCTTTTCTGGATTTTGGAAACCCCCTTGTTGTTCGCGGCGGAATTGAGACTTCCCGCAGTACTATATTTTTCCCCGTAACCTGGCAGTTGTGGTTCTCTTTGGGGCTTGAATTTGCATGCTTTGGCACGAAAATAATGTTTGCTGGCGTAATTTTATTGCTTGCGTCAAAGATTGCTGCTTGTCGTTAAGCTACTTTTTCGTCGTTGAACTACTTTTAGTTTCTACCCTCGAAAAGATAACAAAACTTCCGCGAAATTGGCTAATGCAATAGTAAACAACAAAACTTCCGCGAAATTGGCTAACGTAAACAACAGAACTTCCGCGAAATTGGTGCAGCCATGCTGGCATGCCAGCATTTGGTGTAGCCGCGAAATTGGCCACACCAAATTTTTGGTATAGTCAATTTTGCGGAGTTTGCTCCGAACTGTAACCAAGTTCACATATTTAAAAACCGACGACCTTCAGGTTCACAGTGCACAAGCATAAAATATCCCCCGAAGGTCGCATTGTTTTTTATTTGCCTTTGGGAAAAAAGTCCGGCGCTTTCGCACATTTGTTCATTGTTTTATAGGCTTACTAATTGATCCGATTTGGAATTTTGCATGATTCCTTGTTCATTTGCCGTTGCGTGTTTGTCACTCGGGACGAGAAAAGGCCCAAGGCAAGGTGCCTCATCGCGTTGAGACAATGCATGCGGCCATGCTGGAACATGAGACATGTCAGACAGGCATTATTAATGAGAAAAGGGTCCAAATTTATCACCTGAGTTTCAATGTTGCCAAAACGCTTTTGAGTGTGGTTTGCAGAAATTTGGTTCTCACGTCTGGTGGGGCAGAAAAATCGATTTCCCATTCCACTGCGGCTTCACTGCATGCACGTGTGCGCCTTCGGTGTCTATCTGTCTGCGTGCATAAAACGGTTTTGTGCGAAATTAAATGTCCGTCGATAACCTGCGATGTCTCCTCTGTTATAACTGCCATTTGAAATGGAAACCATATTTTCTTCATTGTGCCTTCGGTGAAAATCAAATCCCTTTGCGTCACGCAATGCAAAGGGCGTCCGACCGTTGTGATTGACCTTGCGACTTAAGAACGTGATTCTAACTTGGTATTGCTAAATGACCAAAGCAATCGTTTAGAAAAACGTTTGATAAAGTTGCTTGCCACCACAATTTATCAGTGAGAACATTTTATTTTATTTGCTTCGTTTACTGTTTTGGATTCTTTCTGCATTTTCCCCATAGTTTTGGAAAAATATGCTTTCACGCACATTTCACACCGTTTGCCTGTGCAGCTCAGGTCGCACCATTTTTGTCTTTTCCACAGATTGGCTTATTTGGGCCATTACTGATTCTGTAAATTTTGAACTCAAAATGTGACAACATTTGGCTATTATTCTTCATCGACAAGAACATCGATCGGCATCTTCTGTTGACACTCGCCTTGCAGGAATGGAAACTTTCAGAGATCAACTCTTTCTCTGCAACAAATTCTGACAAATTTCTGCATTCAGAAGCAGATTTCTGCGCATGAATTGTAAACACCAAAATGGTTGACAAAACCTGCAATTACCAAAGGTCCACAAATCTCATGAATGAACACTTGAAAAATTTTGCCCTGCTTGAAAGCAGATGGAACAATGCCAAACTTCTGTGCTGGAAGAGGAACACGTCATCAAGAAAGCTGATTGTCTCCGCGAACCGGAAGAAGAAATTGGACAACTTGAAAAGATGATTTTTGCCCCCACAAAACAAGAAACTTAAGGTTAACCATAAACAAGAGAAAAGCCAGCGCAGGAAATGCTCATTCTCACGTTTTAGGACAATTTACGTGTAGGTATTTAATGCGCAACTTTCAAAACCGCCAAAATTCCAACAACATTTTGGGTTTTAATTTGTATTTGACACTGAATCATAAATGATCAGTTTTTGAATCATGATGATTCAAAAGTGAGATAAAATGATAAACATGATTCAAACATTCAAAAATTCAAGAAAATTCAGATTCATTGTCACAAAAACGATTGAAGAACAGAGCACAGTGTATTGAGTTTAAAAGGTATAGAACAGTAACGCATTCTAAATAGCGAATCGAAAATTGATTGCACACTTTCAATGAGGCCCTGCTTGATTGCATACACTCTAAATACGAAGTTCAGGTTGGAACACCATATTTTAACATGGGCTGTGATAGGAAGTGTGCTTTCAAGAACATTGATGGAACACGAGGTGAATTTTTGGAACACACTGAGTGTTCCATTTGGAACACTTGAATACACTAAGTGTTCCATTTGGTACACTTAAGTGTTCCGTTTGGAACACTTAAGGTGCTCCAAATCGCTCATGTGTTCCAAATCTGTGACAGGAATGTCACAGATTTGGAACACTCAGTGTGTTATTGGAACACACTGAGTGTTCCATGAATGTTCTTAAAAGAACACTTCCTGTCTACCCCATGTTAAAATATGGTGTTCCAACCTGAACTTCGAGTTTAGAGTGCACTTTCAACGAGTCTGACGTCACATGGAGTCATAAAATGCGACATGTGTTAATGCAGATCCTCCTACAACACAGGAGTAGGAGGCACTGCATCAACACATGTGTATTGTAGGAGGCACTGGTTGTGCAGTGTTGTAGGAGGCACTGGTTGATGCCGTTACCATGTTTCAACCATACTTTTGGCGTCTGTAAACAATTAAAAGCCACACCTTTCATGCTACAAAGAAAATTGTTGACCCGGCAATTGTCACGCCTTTGCTCTCTTGACACTTTCAATGTTGTGGCAGTACTGGCAATGTCTCTAACCTTCGACGCACCTGGTGTTCTTTGAATCTGCCGTGTATTCGTATACGAGTAGGGATGCCTTGATACCAAAGCTGACAATTTTTGCAAACAGGCTGGCTCTGTGCCCATCTCCTGTCCATCTCCTGATGATTATCTCCAACCTATCATTGTTATTTGTTTTGTTGTTCAGACCGCTTGACGCAGTTATAGGTACAATTGTTCCCGTATTCAATCGAATCAGATCCCCAATAAGTTTCCGTGATCATCCCGAAATCATTTTGATGCAACAGCTTTCTGTCAAAAAGCTCCCGGCAAGTGCATGGAAACCCACTCAATTGCGACTGTGAAAGTTTCATGGATATGTTTCTTTTTTCATCAACTGAAGTCGGCAACTCTTGGCGGCCATTGTTAACTCCATATGCCTGCACTGCACACAAACATTATGCGGGTTCGAAGCGGGCGATATTTATGCTTATGCAAGTCCGAGTCGATCTGTAATAAATTTAGGCGAAGAAGCGGCCAATCCCCTGATTGTCCATCTCAAATTCAGGGTCATTAAGTCGTGCATACGCTGTTGAATTTCACACACACGCGGGAAGCTTATCCCTGCTGAAAAAGTTGCGTGCATCTTTGCGAATTTTGTCAAATTTATTCGTGAAGGCGAAGGCGAAATTTTATCAAGCGCATATAACCATGATCCAACCCTTTTCCAGCATCTCATCTCTGCAAAATTGGCAGCGTCATCTGCTTGCAATCCACGCGTCACGATTTCCTGCATGTTGCGCTGCAGAGCGAAAATCCTCTTTTCCAGCTTTCAGAAACAGTACCCAAAGGGAATTATTAGTCTTGTCTTTCCTCCTGCATGCATGCAGTTTTTATTTGCCGATGTATAAGGAAAGGAACGACTTAAGTTTGCTTATGTTTTGCAAAGCAGAACATGCCTCGGCGGTGCATGCAAGACTCACATGTAAGCCGACAGATGCCATTCAGAACTAGGTCAAATTCTGTATAAGATTTGAAGCATCATCCCATTTTTAGTGCCGCAACGCAGCAGGCGAGGGGATGAGACCGCAGAAGGCAACATATTTGGCCGGAAAGTGGATCTCACAAGTTTTTTTTCATTTTCAGAATGCATCCCTTGTTTCATTCTGTGCTTTTTCTTGCAAAGAAAAGCTACAATCGCGTTAGAAGCACTGAAAACACGATTTATGGGCACACATACACTGCCCAATCATTGTCCAATAAAACAACAACGAACTGAGAAGGAGAGCATAATCAATACGTAGGCAGCGGCCTATGACAGCGGCTGAATTAGTGTATCCTTATGTGTTTTTCCATTTAACTGCTGCGCCTCCCGAAACTTTTTTCTTTCTTTTCACTCTCATGCAGGAGGGAAATGAGAGCGTCAAATTTCAACAGAGCTTTCTGGAGATGTCAGATTTTGACCTCGGTTAAATAAGAGGATCTTTAATTTCTGCAGCATGGATTTTTTGCTAAAATCTCAACAGTCGCAATTTTTGCATGTACGTTGTAAAAGCACATGAATTCCGCTGCCACTGTACGTGCGTTAAACTACAGCGAAGTAGGCAGAGGGCAAATCCTTCTATAGATCCTTCCACTCCGCTGTGGTGAAACCTTTCTTTCCAAAATGGGTGATAGCGGGTGATCAGATTTTCATCATGCTCCTCAGTGAAATCATTTTCATTCCCACCCACCGTTGAACAAAACCATCGATGTCCGATGTTAAAGACTCCCAAAGACTGAGGCTGATTGCAGCATGCGAGTACCATGGTTCATGAGGCCAACACGTGTATGTATACGTATGCAGGCCTATTCGCATTTTCATAAAGTTACCAGAGATTAATGCTAGCCCATGAAGCTGGGCTAGTTGGAGTGATGCCTTACCCGTTGGAGTGATGCCTTGCATGAAGTAACCCGAGATTATTTTCGTAAATCGAAGATTGATGCAAAAGCTCATATATGCATAATCCACAAAGCTCGTTTTCAAATGCATTGACGCGCGATGGTCCTTTCGTCTCTCCAAACATGCGGATATGTGTCCATTTTCAATTTATTATTTTCTGCTGTGGGTCTGTTTTCAATATTAAAGTCCATTCAATTGAATATGATGAAGAGCTACAAGGACGTTTCATCTCATTTTGCAACCAAAAATGGAAATCCGGTTTCAATCATGCACAGCGTTCAAGCCGAAAGAACTTTTAACTGCTTCGCTGTTGCCAGTTCAAGGCGATCGATGACCATCCAAGAATTTGATTGAAAATTTGAAAAGAAAAGATTGGAACCGGGTTTCTTGTTTTCGAATCAACGAGGCCAAAAAGTCGCGGACAGTTTGGCGTTCTGGAACAAATCAAAGCATGGGTGTAAAATATAAACAAGGCAAAAGAATTCAGATCATTCGTCAAATAGCCTGGAAGACTAATTTTTCACTTTCTCAACGTGGATGCCGCTGTTTTCCCGAGTCAGAACATCATTTGACAACTTGGTAACAGTGGATTCACAACGTCGAGTAACTGTTTGTCCTGATGAGTTTGTTTGGCAGTTGCTGGTTGCGGATGATCCTTCTCTACTGCCAACATCATCATCATCATCGTCTGCCACTTGAACCATGCTCATGCTGAAGTGCATACCGTAACTGCACCCGTCCCCGTCCATCAGAGCTCTGTTTCCACTCCTCCTGGCCGAGTCGAGATTGTCTGAGGAGGGAATGGCATAGTCCTTAGGTGGCTCCAAGGGATAATCATCGTGATTGACCGGAATCGTGACGACCTTTGGCCTGGGGATTCGGATTCGTTTGACGTCGATCAGCCACGTTTCCATTTTCGACTTGCTCCACTTTTCTGCTGGAAATAAAGTTAAATTCAGTCACAGATCTGGACTTACTTTGTGGCAAAAAAGACCCAAGAATTTGGTATGATGAGCCGCAAGAACAGTCTATCTAAACCACGTTTGGTCACAGATCAAGACACAGATCTGGACTTACTTTGTGGCAAAAAAAGATCCAAGAATTTGGTATGATGAGCCGCAAGAACAGTCTAGCTAAACCACGTTTGGCATTTTTTATTTTTTATTTTCTGAAGTCCTGGCAAGACAAAACTGACCGTGGGGACATAGGATTTTCGCAAATCCGAAGTTGTGGACAAAAATTTTTCCATTGAAGTAAATGGCAAATATTTAGTCCACAACCTCGGATTAGCGTTAATCCGGAGTCAATTGATGTCCCCACAGTGAGTGTCCCTCAACCAGCACAAGAGTCTTGGATGGAAAAAGAGTGTAGCGAGATGAGGCAAAAGCCATTCATGTCGGCACCCCATGAAAGCGGTGTGCAGCGTCATACCTATCACTATTTTTCGCCAGAATATACGCTTTGTTGCCAAAAGCAGCTCCGCAGAACCTGTGTGGTCTCCTTTCGTCGTTGACCAAAGGCAACTCTTCCCGCCAAATTGCTGGAAGATATTTGCGTGGGAGTTCATTGTTATAATTTGCAAGCGCCATTTAGAGGCAATGGCAACATGCACCCCAAAAAACTTTATATTTTCGTGCAAAGCGTGAAACTGCAACGTCAGACTTTGAAAATCCTCCTGAAAGGCAATGACAAACAAACTTACAAAGCCGCGCCGCTCCACACGGTCAGATTTGAACCTTTCGGGATTCGAACCAACAGTTTTCAAACACTCTTGGTGAAAACGTTCGGATTCTGAATCAGAGCATTTGGATGTGAAACTTTCCGGATTCGAAGTATCAGGAAGCCACAAAAGAAGCTAAATCAGCCATAAGTGTTCTGCGCACATTATGTACGTATTTGGCTGCCGTATATGGATATGGAATTTTTACGATCCGTAAATTTCAACGGGAAAACAAGGAAACAAGATCCAGGAAACCAGTCTCTGCGGGTGCATGGATTTGATGTAGATACCGTTGCAGTACAGGAGGGGGGAGGTGCTATGGGTGCATTGCGAACCTTTTCATTTCGAGGTCAGTGATCAGTGCATGCACGGTGTTTTCTTATTTGGCGTTGCTTGGCAACGAAATCCATCTTTCAAATGCAAATGTGGTTTTCCTGGTTCGCCATAAATTTTCGAAAAACCCACGCAATTGGTTGGCGCCCAACTTTTAACACGCCTTTGGCGAAAACAATGGTCTCGTTAATGTGGCGGATTGTGGGCCAGTGGTGTGCAAATGACGTCAGCGTGATGTTTTGGGAAACAGATTTAAATGTCAAGGAGAGGATTTTCGTCTTCGATTTTACAATTACGATTGCAGGAACAGGGTGTCCCGTAAATAGTGGCCGAACCACGTGGGCAGCTTTGTGGCAATTCTATGACGAAAATGCAGAATGACTTTTTGCTCTCCGATGACTTCTTGTGGGGGCATTCCCATACCAAAGAAAAACACGGGGCCATGCACTGTAAAATTCTACGACATTTTGAAGACACCAATTTTCTGTGAACCAAATTGTAAAGCAACGAAAATCATGCTCCGATGCGCTCTGTATGCTGACACGTCGTGCTTTTTGTCATTTTCTTGCTTCACATTGAAATCTTTGGTGTCTTCAAAATTCCGTCGAATTTTACAGTGAAGGGTCCAATGATTTTGGGGGGGGGCGGTACGCCAGAGTCGTCGAGGACAAAAAGTCATTCGACGACTCGGGGATTTGGCCACGAGATTTGGCAAACTGCTTGCGGGACACCCTGTTTTCTTGCACAAAAATGTGCTGAATTTTGAATCGTCTGTCATTTTGAAATCGTGCGAAAATTTGGAATCAAAATAAACGAACACTCTTTCAGTCCTGGAAACATCATGGGACCCACCAAGCATCCTTTTGCAACCAAGTATCGCTTGCTATTGGGCATTGTTTTTATTTGAACTCGCAACGGACTCATTTTTACGTATTGGAGTTGCAGGATGAGATGAAAACTTGAATTGGGACTGAAACGTTTAAGGCGTCGCTGTTTGGCTTTGTCAATTGGACATCTTTCTTTGTTTGAAATTCGGCCCATGGAATTCGAGACAAAATTTCATGACCGCTCGCGACTGAAAAAACGCTGACTCAAACCATGCGTTTCAGCATTTCTGACTCCCGTGGGATGATCAGAAACGGATAAACTCTGAACCGAGCTTGCGGAGGATCTTTGCCATTTAACTATCACTGCAATGGAAAAAATCACTGCGAACCTCGGATTGGCATACATTAGGAGTTGGTCCTTGAACTCTTACTATGTTGTGAGAGTCATAAATGCTCAAATCATGGTTATTTCGGCTAAAACCATCGCCATCGCTCTTGGTCACTCGTCAGGTAGGTAGTTCTTTTCGATCTCAAAAACAGCTGGGTGGATTCGTCGAAAAGTGACTTCGTGCGGCGAACCAGTGCCTCCTGGGCGAACCTTCTTGCGATGAGCCATGCCATCATGGCTCGCGTATCACCTCACGCTTATCATTGCTTGCTGGCTACTTTTTCTGTTCGCTGTTTAATTACTCTCTTATTTGCTCCGTTCTCGACCACCAAGATGCTTTTTCTGAGCGGAACGCAGCGCGTCGTTTCGCATGATGGCAGCTACCGCATGACTGAAAAACAACGGTAGATACTCGTATAAGCTGAGTTCCATGCCATAACAAATTTTTGCGCACGGCTGAAAGAAAAAAAAACCTCGGAGAAAAAGAAAACCTGCGAGACAACGCTGTTTGTTTACAGTGTACGTCATTGTGAAGCTGACATGAAAAGGTGCAAAACTGTGAGACATGCGCAAATCGTGTTTGGAACATGCTGAAAAATCAGGCCTGACGGTAAATCGATTTTGAAAATGACACAAGTGCCAAATGCCAAAACAACATTGTCAAACACCCTCAGACAGTTCAACTTGAATTTCGTTCAAGAATCAAATTGAGGGGCAACGCGATGATGGCGCTGTTACTTTCTGTGGGAGTCCTTTCCCCAATGGGACTTTTGAGAACTTTTTGTGGGAGGAAAAAGGAGGTAGATAGGTACTTTTTACACAAAGAAATAAGAAGCGCTTCGCCTGAATGCAAACACTGAAAAGAGGGTCTTTCTTCGTTTTGTGGAACATCTCACACAAAGTTTGGTTTCCGTTCCACAGCGCAACGTTTCAAATCCACTATCAAAATAGCGCTGCCTGATGGTGTCAGCCATTCTGGCCACCCTGTTCCCTTGGAAGTGTCGGCTGTGATCGTGTCACGGTGTTAACACGAACTTAAAAAGAAACAAATAGCAGAGTCACAGAAGGCGATAAATTAGTCCAAATTCGCAACTTCTTGCAGATTCGCTATTTAAAACAACTGAAACCCGTAGTGAAATTGTCGGAATCATTGGGTTTGACCTCTTTTGTCACCTGTTTTTGAACCCGCTGCCATCACCTGCCTGCCACACTGTGCCAGCTCTGTCAAGCTCATCAGCGTTTGAACTCGAACTCACCGAAATCTGATGAGCACAACTCTTGGCACTGCTTGTGCTGCTGGCTTTCACTTCACGCTTTCTTCTCTGCCGTTCAAATGTTTCGCATAAAGTTGATAATTCGCTGCATGATTTGCCATTCACCTGCAGGAAAAGGAAAAAATGAGAATGAACATTTAAAAGTGTGATGCAACTGGCAGCTGCGCTTCCAACTTCGAAGATACATTTATTGGCCAATGACACTTTGGAAGGACGCCTGTCAACTTGGTCTCGGATTTTTTTCACACGGACACGTTCATGAATATTGAAATCATAAACAAATATGAACAAATATAAGCATACGTTCCTATACATACATATACGGTACATTATCCGTATTGTCAAAGTGTTTCTGCTGTGTATTTGCGCAGCTATCCAATAAACAAAACCTCATCACAATTGACAAAAAGAATCGGATGAGAAATTGTCAATTTTTGTCGATAACCCCATAGTTTGTGCAGCCCACAAAAGTAGTAGCGAAAACTAAATGACCAGCTATCTTGACATCAAAAGGGCCGGGTATAGGTTCCTTTTTTGTCTCGATGCCAAGGAGTGGAGAGTAACACTCCTTCAGTTCCTTTACACTCCTTGCCGATGATGCTGTCTTTTTCGTGGTGTTTTCTGGTGCAGATTTCCTCAGCAAATCCCGTCAAAGTTCCACTGTTTGAGCGGGACTTTATCGCCAAGCCGTGTAGGCCTAAATGGCCGATAAACTTGAAGTTAAGTTCAACAGCTCCTCTATATTTCGGGCCGAAACTTTTTTTTTCCGGCTTTTGTGCGCTTCGATTGTGCAGATTTGTTTGCGCACCAAACGAAACGTCTGCCGGACGAAATACAAGCCAACCCTTTCACTAACAGCCGTTCTCATCCATACAAATTTACTGTACCCATTTTGAAGCTCAATACGCATTTTAAATCCTTCTTTCCCAGAACAATTCGGGAGTGGAATTCCCTCCCCAATGACTCACTGATCCTCAAAAATTTTACGGGCTCGGTCACACAGTCTGTGCATGCTTGATTAATTTATCTTGTAAATGTTTGCCTATAAATTATTGCTGATCTTTTTTTTTATTTCCCATTCACGTTGTGTCATGTTTGCATTTATATCGTAAACGAATCACAATTACAATTACAATCACAATTACAATTACAAACACCATCAAAGTCGGAAAAACCAAACGGAACTTGAACAAACCAAACTGAAACATAATCCGCTGGCCGGCCAACTTGCGACGTCAAACTTTTTTCGGTCATTTTGATTCACCTTCCATTTGGAGGTCGCACAGAGGGGTCGGATGCACAAACCTGTTGCACAAACAATCGATAAAAGGTACCAAATTTTAACGAAATCCGCGGTAAGTGCCCGAACAACTTCGTTGCGTAAATTGCCTTTTTCTTCAACATTCACCGTGGGGTGATCCAGTGTGGATTAACGCTAATCCGAGGTTGCGAAGTAAATTTTCGCCATTTTCTTAAATTGAAAAAATTTACTCCGCAACCTCGGATTAACGTTAATCCACAATGGATCACCCCAGGGTTCGTTCACTTGGATTGGGTGGGTTCAGCTTTGGGAGCGAATCTTTCAATTTTGGCAACAAAACTTACGATAGTGCTACAGCATTAACTCGTGTGACTCGCCTGTCAAAAAATTGCTGGCTGTTGATTACTGTCCAGGCAGCTCACCGATACTCGTTGCGGATCGCCTGTTCATTGGTCCTCGCCCATAGCCCGGGATAACCATCACGTCAGGACATCATATTGAGCGAAAAGTTTTGAAATATTTTGAAACTGAGCAAAATACTCGCGTCGCCGCAGTGCCTTTGACAGGTTTAAAACAGTGGCGTGCCCATATCGCAGTGGGTTGGACAGTTTGACAAGTGTCAAAGCCATCCATATATCCATGATGATGCAAAGACAGGTATCGGTCACAAACAACGCAATTGCAACGGAAATGCACATGGCCGAGTTCGTTGAGCCCATAGTCCATTCATCACGCAATACGGGTCATTATTTCTGAAACGTACAGGGCGGGTTAAAATTTTACCTTTTTTAGAACAAAAGCGCAGATTAATTTGGACAAATTTTAGTCGTTTTTTCCTTTTTTGCAAATCTTACCTCGGACTGTTCTGGCTCTGACAAACAATTCTTATCCAGATGAAATACGAGCCAGCACATTCTCTGCTGGTACAGCAGGTCGCATGCTTTCATGTATACCTATAGTTGCGGCGGAATTAATGTACTCACATGTGTTTTCCCATTTACGGTTGCCTCCGAAACTTTTTCTTTCTTTCTTTTTACTCTTATGCGAGCGGCAGAAATTAAAGCGCCAGTCTCAAAAGAGCTTTCTGGAGCTGTCAGATTTTGACCTCGGTGATAAAAAAAGGAACTTTAATTTCTGCAGCACGGAGTTTTGCTAAAATCTGAACTGCCGCAATTGTTTGCATGTACGAGTGCATTAAATCCGCCGCCACTATACAAATCATCGATTGCCGAAAGTTCAATGGTCATTCCGAGTACCGACAATTCCTTTGTGGAATTCTACTCTCCCCAAAGAATCACATCTGCTTTCAAACTTTGGTAACCCTGCTTCACAAGCTGCTCTGCTCAACCTGCTTTACCTTTTTGTGATTTGTCCTGCTGTGTATTGTTGTGCTATTTTCACAGTCAATTACGGAAAGGAAAAATTCTTGATTTCCACTGTCACTCAAAGGAACGAAGTTCCGTCGTTTATCAAATGTTATATTTCTCCGTGTTCCTCGGTACACTGTTTACTTTCATGGTTGTCTTTTATTT
>JASGXE010007120.1:0-51396 GCA_030068105.1 Sinentomon sp. SZTP_YWyxl
TTTTAATTTCATCATTTTGCCGAACTTTCTGGTTATGCAGTTTTTACAATTGTGCTGAAAATCACTTCCAAAGTTTCTGCACCGCAAAAGACAAAACAATGGCTTCCCTGGAAGCCATTGTTTTTGCTAATGGCTTCCCTGGAAGCCATTAGCGCTTTAGCACAGCTGTCAATTTAGCAGATGGGTGAACGCTTCCCAGAAATGGAAAAAGGAATAGCGTTGTAATTAGAAATTAAAGTTTCACATCAATCTACCATAGCCATCGAATTGGCTGCTGATTTTAAGCTGAGTGTGATTGCTAATGGAGAGTCTGGCTAACGGTGAAGGTATACATTCAGCGGCAGAATTTCGGAAGCTTTGATTTAAGTCGAAACCCCAGTTGACGTTGCCATGGAAACCGTTTTATTTGTTTTGTGACTGACGGATGATGTGAAAAGATACCAGAGTCAGTTCTCCAAATTGTGAACTTTTTTCACCCCATAACTCAGAAACCACTTGACCTAATGAGTTGAAATTTTGCGTGAGAGACCTTCCATATAAGCCCTAACAGACAGCTAAATTTGAGCAAAAACTGACCATAAATACGGAACTTGAAATTTTGACCCTTCAGGTTTGGTAGTGGGAACAAAATAGCGGATTAGCGCAAAAAATAAAAAGTGCAATCGTATAGAATAAAAGTTTCACATTTTTGAACCGATCGCAGAGAAAAATTAATCAGCTCTTCGTTTCCATAAATGATAGAAAAATTCCAAATTTGGGCTAAATCCGTTGAAAACTTTTTGAGTTATCGATTTCCATCGAAAATCGACGATTTAAAACAGGGCTTGTGTTTTCAGTTTCCGGGTAAAAATAACATTTTGTCTTAGCAGACGACGCATTCGCGTCTGCAAAAGACAAAACAATAAAATTGCTGCCCAGGACAAATGGCGTTCCCAACCATATCATGCTTGCTCTCGATCAAGTGGGGAAGATGTCACAGCTCACAGGCATGATGATATGGCCTTCAATAAACCTGGGCACGAATTGCCTGCAATTTGCAACAGAGTAAAAAGCAAAGTATCCCCTGTCCAAGTACAGGATTTTGAAAGCCTGGTGTCTTCCTTCAGATGCAGCAAAGATCTCGTTTCTTGTAACCATGGAAGCGAATTTGACATTTCTACTTGTGGACAATAATTAGTCTAGTGCTCTTTCCTTTTTTCATCATTTTGAGATCAAATTGCAGTGTGCAGTGTATCTTTTTATGTCGTGGTCAGAAGGTCTCACACAATTAGCACCATTCTATGGGAAAACCAGCATCAAAGGCTAATCGATGTTCGAACTGAGTATTCGAGCAAAGCCAGGGCCAAACATCTTGATCTCAAACAAAGCTGCCTCTCTTCAAATTACAAAAAAAAAATGGCTGATCAAGTTTTACAAAAATCACAGCTTCGTTTCTGTCTGTCCTCTTCATACTTACATCAGTTACCAAATGACGGACAGCCTGATGGTGGTGGCAAGACGAGTCTGCAATTATTCCTTGAACCTGATCAGTAATCAACAACAAAAAATCATGCCATTTTTGTATAAAAAAAAAAACAAAACAAAAAAAGACAATCCGTCAAAATAACAATCACAACATGGATTTGACTGAATTTGAAAAGGGAAAATATTGGGCAACATGTTTGGGCATGCTCTTTTTGAATTGAGAGTAGGACCTTGTGTGTAAATGTCTTATGCCCAGTTTATCCAACGATGGGTAACTTTAATCAATGGTTAAATGACACTTAACTATCGATTTTGGTTTTTCCATCGTTGGTTAAATTCGTTGCCATGGAAATTAACCAATAGTTAGTTCAAGTTAACCTGTGGTTAAATTTAACCTATGGTTAAGTTCTTCTGTTTATTGAACAGTGGTTAAAGCTTAACCTATGGTTAAAAGCCAGTAATCAGTGGTTAACTTTAATCATCCCTTTTTCGCTGATTAGCTGTTGGGATGCTCTTATGTGTCGGCTGTGTAAAATGAGAACAAAACTGATAATCATTAATTTTTTATGTAAGACGACTCAAAATGCAGAATCGAGCAGACTTTTTGTCAACAATCAAAAAAATATTCGGTTTTCTAGGGAAATGCGCTCTTGCCATTCATCTCATCTGAAGGTGGTCTGCCTTTCCAAGATGGGGGGTAGGTTCCTTCTTGCGGTTTTGGCATTGATGTCCTGTCGTGGTTCCCTTTTTCTGCCATTCTTCCATCGATATACGTACGTACCTAATATCACAACGCAGGAAGTTTTGACTTCAACCCGGTGAACTCTGCAACCTTTTTCTCGGTAAGGGTCAATCTGCGGAAAAGGTAGTTCTTTCGAGAACACCGTACACCTTTACATTTTCGAAAAGGAAAACATCCTTATTATTTGCATCATGTCGGCAAACGGCTGCTAAAAATTAGGGCTGAGCCGGTACCAGTAACCGGTTACTGGTACCGGACCGGTATCAATGGTACCGGTACCGGCGGGTATATGTCCTTTTGGTACCCGCCGGTACTGGCACCGGTTGGACAGCCAACATTCAGTGGACAGTACAGCACCTTGAAATGTGCTTTGCAGCCCACAATTCCATCACCTGAACTGATTGAAGTTAGCTTTCTGTCTCTGGCTTTTATATGCACCTGAGAGGCATGAGTGGGAGGAGCATGCAGATGAAAGTGAATGAATTTCGTAAGCCCCGCCCATTTGACCCAGACTCTTGGCAAGCACCTCCTTCTGGGGCTCTACCAAGCATTATAAAAGCCAGATGCAACCACTACAGTACATTCATTGCTAAAGTGCATTCGGTGAGCATGCAAGCAATGCCGTTCAACTGGAAGTCCTTCATTTGTCCTGCTGCAGTTGGTCAGTGGTCGGCCATAATGCAGCACGATTCTCTATTGCACTGCTCAGCAGG
This sequence comes from Sinentomon sp. SZTP_YWyxl, assembly GCA_030068105.1. Taxonomy (NCBI): domain Eukaryota; kingdom Metazoa; phylum Arthropoda; class Protura; order Sinentomata; family Sinentomidae; genus Sinentomon; species Sinentomon sp. SZTP_YWyxl. The sequence goes on from JASGXE010007120.1 coordinate 2,920, forward strand.
ACTTTGAACTCCTTGCGTCTGCTTTTTGGAGTTTTCTATGATTGACATACACACGAATCTTTTGAAAATACGAACTTCCCATGGGCAGGGTTGGCAAAGGTTTTCCACAGGATGCTTGAGGTGGATGCAAAATATTGGATCGCCGTCAGTGCCATTGTCGTGCTTGGACATCAAGCTTCACGACTGGATACGCCAGGAATCAGCGCATTTTTGTTTTCCAACTCACAGCTTCACTCTTTGGTGTTGTTCTGTGGAAATTGCCAAATCCAAACAGCAGCTCCCCAAAGAGCCCAAATGTTTCCAACTGGATACGCCAAAGACAAAAAATTGTTCGCCGCCAGTGCACGCGATTCTTGTCAGCTGAGTGAGCTTCTCGACTGGATACGCCAGGACGTTTTCACAATCCCATTTTTGTTTTCGGTTTCGGTCTTTAACCTTGTTCTCTGGCATCCATGCAACCTTTTCCGAAAAAAGGACTTCAATGTGCGCAAAGATTTTCGACTGGATGCGCCAGGACGCAAAATATCGGCTTGTCGCCAATGAGATTCTTGTTTTCTTTGGACATCGTTTCTCGACTGGATATGCCAGGATGTTTACGCACTTTTGTTTTTCAGATCATCCTTTCGGTTTTTGGCTGCAGTTCGGTGCCTGCTCTCCACGAATTTTGGCCGTGTAACAACAAAGGTAGCGAATGCAATTTGCAAAATTTCTTTGTTTGCGAAAGTTGGAACACACTAGCTTGGTAGGAAGCAACCTTCAAAGCAAAAGACTCCACTTCAAGATTGCTTCAAAAATCAAATGCATGTTTGTTTCTTTCCCACCTCGCAATGTTTTTTCTTCTTCCACAAATTCTTTTCCAAGCCCCACTTTGAAATTGATGTTTTTCTTTGCAGGGCAGATTGCCTGCTTAGGAAAATCATATTTCAACCTGCAATTAATTCTAAAGATGGCACCACATAGGATTTGCATACGTTCAGCTGGCATGTATAAAATTGAATGCCATTTCCTGTTTTCAGTTTTCCATCGACCTGAATTCGATTATGCATATGAAAATAGTCCAACAAGCATCAATGAAAATAAATAAATCCATAGAGGTGTTACCTGGCAGTATCAGCTCCGGAAGTAAAAAAAATAGCAGTGGGAAATTCAGGAGGTATAATTTGATTTGAGTGACATTGCTCCTCTTGCCAAATTAGCCCCTTTAAAAACCAGCACCAGGTACCGGTACCGGAACCGCAGGTGCCACTAGGTACCGGTATCGGCACCGGTACCGGGAAAAAAGTGGCACCGGCTCAGCCCTACTAAAAATCCCAATCATTTTGGATTATTCATCAAGGTGAAGCGTTTTACAAATTTCACTCACTGCGGAGGATCAAATTGCGGATGGGATTTCTGAAGCTTTGATTCAAGCTAAAAGGAAAGTGAGAAAAGCAGAGTTCCGTTGCCATGGAAACCATTCGATTTCTGATTTCTGAAGTGCTGCTCAATTTTGCAGAAAATGACAGAATGAGGCCGCACTGGCAGTCGCGGAGATTTTTATTTTGAAGGAATTTGGCCGTTTTTCTGAATTCTTCAGTGTCCAGCAAGCAACCGACGACCCAAATTCTTTGCGAGGATGTTTCAGGCACGTTCACAAGGTTGGAATTAAACGCAGCAGCGTTTCAGTTCAAAATTATTCGTAATGGGTTGAATAAATTACAACACATGAAAATACCTACTTTTTACGCAAATTCTTCGTGTTTCATCTGTTCCGACATGTGCTTTCTTCAATTGGGAGTACAATAAAAAAATAATCGCAAAAGAGCCAAAACACTGCGTAAAAATGCTGACAAATCGTGCTCTGATCCGCACGATATGCACCTTTTTAACAACAGTGTCGACATAGAAATCAGCCCAAATTGTTGCTAATTTGATTTAAAATGCGTTTCCATGGCAACAATGAGACACAAAAACGCGAAGTCAATAAAAATAAAGCGCTTCGGACAAGTTATGGAACGCGCAAAAAAGGGTCTGGCAAGAAGCAAAAATAAATGTTGAGAAAATACGCGAATTTCGATGGTTAAAAATGGCCGCCAAATTTGTCGAAATTGTGCTAAACCACAGGTTAACTTTCTAATCAATGATAAGCTAACTATAGGTTAAAAAGTGCCAATAAACCAAACTCGTTAACTAGAGTTTAGCCATTGGTTAAATAACTAATCAATGATTAGCTAATCATAGGTTACATTTACAAAAACTATGTGTTGGGAAAGCATGTTGAAAATGTGGTAAATAAAGCTAATTCGGCTCTATTCTTTGCCCGACGAACTTTCTACCGTGCAAGCCAATCAGTTAAAGAGAAGGTTTATTTTGCCCTTGTCCGCTCACTATTAGAGTATGCTGCTGCTGTGTGGGATCCCTATCGCTTGATTCATGTTGAAAAACTTGAGAGAGTTCAGAGAAGAGCAGCACGCTTTGTTTGTGGCTGTTACAGTACCAGGAACAGTGTTTCAACTTTGATATCAAATTTAGGTTGGACTTCACTTGCAGCACGAAGAAGGGCCTCCAGGCTAGTTGGCATTCTGCAGAGTTTAAATAACATTGGTGGATGGTCTAGTCTGAAAGAATTTCTTTTTCCTCCAACTTACAGGGCACGGCACGATCATGACTTTAAGTTAGCCTCTCATCGTGCGTATAAGGATGTAGGAAAATTTTCTTTTGTTGTTAGGACCGTAAAAGACTGGAATGGTCTTGATGCTGGAGTGTTTGGATCTGGCAACGATCTGTCAGCAAAGTCTTTTAAAACAAATATTTTGCACGGGGTCGTAAAATAAACCAAGCATTTTGATTGGATCCTTCCCCAAAAAAAGCTGTTAGGCATTTGTTATTGTCTTATTCACTTGTTGTTTTTATTTTGATTTACTTGTTTCACTGAACATGTTGATCTAAGGCAGTTTCTTGTCAAAAGAATTATTTTCTATTTTGTATTGCATCCTCAATTATGACAATGCTTACCAGCTGCATACTTATTGTTAATTTGCGCCGGGCTGTGCCCTTGCAAGTTATTGAAATTAAATAGGTTAACTAGAGTTTAACTATCGTTGGATAAACTGGGCATTAATGTGCTCTTGCTGGAATGCCAAACAATTGCAATCCTGTTGGAAAACAACAGAAATTAAGCCTTACTTGGTATTTTGCAAAGCAAAAGGGACAGTTATCCCACGATTTTGTGCATGTGTCTGGACAAGTGGTAATTTCCTGCCTCGGATATTGTTCCGGAACAAGTAAAAGAGAGCGGGCAGGGAACAGAAAATTGCAATTTTTGGTAAAACTTCGCGTGCCTGCCTCTTCTGCTGCCGGCATGACCCAGTGCGGCATGGGGCTGAGAAGTGCACAGTGCATGGCAGGGGCCGGTGCAGGATGTCTGGTTTGGATTTTATATTTTCTTTATTTGTTTTTTTTTCTTCTCATTTTTGTTGCAGTTATGAGTCATAATACAAGGTGTTTCAGAAATAGTTGGCCATACTTCGTTTTTCGCATCGTGGTGCCATTCTGAACAAAAATTGGAATGACTTTTTGTCGTCCGATGACTTCTGGGGGCACTCACACCGAAAAAACGTGGGACCACACACTACAATTCATGACATCACAGTGAGGTCACTAAAGAGCACCTATAAAACAAATTGCAGAACAAAGCAAATGCTAAACAACACATGCAGGGGTGGTATAAAATGCTTCTGAGAGGCAGGGAATGCATTTTCCGCCATCTCTGTGTATAATGTTTAGAGATTTTGACTTTGTTTTCCAGGTGCTCTTTTGGTGACCTCAGTGTGATGTCATGAATTCAGTCCCATGTTTTTTTAGGTGAGTACCCCCAGAAGTCATCGGACGAAAAAAAGTCACTCCACATTTTTTGTTCAGAATGGCACCACGATGCGGAAAACAATCTATGGCCAACTATTTCTGAAACACCCTGTATAATTGGTAATGATTTTAACAATTATCAAGTTTGTGCTGCACAGGACCTCCTGCTGCACACGACCTCCACAACGTCAGTCTTTCGACCTCATTCACCGTGCCTCGCCTAGGCAGGATGAACACATGATTTTTGCCATGCAAATTTTGTGTGGGAATCTGGACTCGCACTACCTGAACATGATGAACTGCACCACAAGGTCGGACAAACGTTCGATCACGAGGATGAGACCTGCTCAATGCTATCCCTGAGCAAAAAGATCAAAGTGGTAAAACACAAATAAAATTAGGTGTTAACGCGAACCCCATACTGAAGCCAAGGTGTGCCACCCCCATAAGATGAAAAAAATGAGAGAGCATGCCAAAACACTAAAATTTGGTTCCAAATATGGGTATCCAAACTCAAAAAGTTGGGTTGGGTGCTATGGCATGACTCATGAGGATATGCTTTGCAACCCTCGCATCCTATTTCTTGTTGTTGACCAGTTGGCTGGTCTCTCTGTCTGCTAGACCAGCAACGTTTGAAAAATTAGATGGCATTTTAAGGTATTTAGAAGGTCTTTGGAAGTTATTCTATGCTTGCTTTGATCCAAATTGATACACAATTTTGATGCCGCTTCTCCATTGTTTTTTGATTCACAATGACAATAAACAAATCCTGCCAAAAAGATACACACTTTATCAGGGATGTTGGGTACGTGTTACGATAACAGCACCCCTGGACAAAACCTTTGCCATTTGTTTGTGCTTCGATCGTTCCATTTTTGCTGAAAAGTATGTCATTGTGTGGGTCAACTGTCGGTGGAATTCAAAAACTCAAAATTTGGACCCATTTGTGGTGGTGGGAAAACCAGGGAAATATCAGGGAAAATGCTGAAAATCAAAACCTTAAACTCAGGGAAATTCTATCCAAGTGGTTGATTTTGTCATTTGTAACCAAGTGTTTGCAAAATGCTTGCTGCTCAAACCCTTTCTTCTTGATTTTGACTTGCGTTTCTCCTTCTGCATGCATTTTTCGGGAGAGATGAAATTTGGGGCCATTCATCTTCAGTTCCATTTTCACCAATTTGTTTGAGATAGCTGGAAGGGTAAAAAATATAAAAAAGACCAGGGCTGCAGCAGGTTGGGAACACTCCAAATCATAACTCCAGCTGAATCTCCCAAAGGTTGAGGTTGCGGACATTCAAAACTCCAGCTGCAAGATTTACTTGCTAAGGGTCGGGAAGCAAGGCTTGCTTGAAAGAGTAAGCACTGCGTAATGCAAGCAGATAAAGCAAATTGCCAAATTTTCCATCAGTGCACCCATTTCATTTGGCAATTGATAAAGCAAATCAATCTTACTTTAGTGCTACAGTGGAAATGGGCTTGGGCATAATCATTTTCCAAACAATTTCTCAGTTTTGTTTTTGATCGTTATTTTTTGGCATCAGTTTCAAAATACTGACATTTCCAGTTGCAAATTTTGCCAATGTTGTTTTTTCCATCATTTTATTGGCCAACAGACGTCTTGAAATGAGATTGGGTGGGTACTCCAAATGTAATCAGTAATTCGGGATGGATTGGATGTGAACAGATTTGTCTCATCAGAATTCTTTTGTATTTGTTATCAATTTATTTTGATTTGTTTGATTTAAAAAATAAAACACATTAAAGAAAAGCAAAACGCGAAAAGGAAAACAAGATGGTGGAATGTGGGCAGGTTTTTTCACTTTCTTCCTTTTTGGCCATGAAATTGTAAAAAAAGTGTCGTGAGTCCCAAGTATAAATGCCCTATAAATTGGCATCCAAGCTGTCCTATAATGTCCTATAAAATGGGAAAATTTGTCCTAACATGTCCTAAATTCCCGAAATTGTCCTAAATTTCCCTAAATTGTCCAGAAATTTGTCCAAACATTTGTCAAAAAATGGCTCTGACATTGCCAAAATTCAATTTCAAATTTCACCCATGCCTGTTCTGAATGTCAGGGAAAATGCATTGGGAAGGTCAATCAGGAAAAAATAACAGAATTCCATTAACAGATCGCTGAACAACCTGGTTTGGTTAGGCGCTCCACGTGCAACACCCAATTGGACACCCTGAATGTTTGGTCTGGTGCTACATGTGTAACAACCAGTTGGACACCCTGAATGTTTGGTCAGGTACTATATGTGCAACAACTAATTGGACACCCTGAATGTTTGGTCAGGCACTCCCATGTGTAACAACCAGTTGGACACCCTGAATGTTTGGTCAGGCACTGCATGTGCAACAACCAGTTGGACACCCTGAATGTTTGGTCAGGCACTCCCATGTGTAACAACCAGTTGGACACTCTGAATGTTTGGTCAGGCACTGCATGTGCAACAACCAGTTGGACACCCTGAATGTTTGGTCAGGCACTCCCATGTGTAAGAACCAGTTGGACACCCTGAATGTTTGGTCAGGCACTGCATGTGCAACACCCAATTTGACACCCTGAATGTTTGGTCTGGTGCTCCATGTATAACAACCAGTTGGACACCCGGAATGTTTGGTCAGGCACTGCATGTGCAACAACCAGTTGGACACCCTGAATGTTTGGTCAGGCACTCCCATGTGTAAGAACCAGTTGGACACCCTGAATGTTTGGTCAGGCACTGCATGTGCAACACCCAATTGGACACCCTGAATGTTTGGTCTGGTGCTCCATGTATAACAACCAGTTGGACACCCTGAATGTTTGGTCAGGCACTGCATGTGCAACACCCAATTGGACACCCTGAATGTTTGGTCAGGCACTTGACTTCATGCTGAATGTTTTGACCAAGAACACTGTGTGCAACACAAATTTGGACAAATTGCATGTTTTACCAGGCACTCCATGTGCAACAACCAATTGGACATCCTGAATGTTAGGAGAGGCACTCCTTGTGCAACACCCATTTGGACACCCTGCATGTTTGGCCAGGCACTATGTGCAACACCCATTTGGATACCATGTATGTTTTGTCAGGCACTCATGTGCAACACCCAGTGAGACACCCTGAATTTGGCCAGGCACTCCTTGTGCAACACCCAGTTGGACACCCTGAACTCTTGACCAGGCACTCCATGTGCAACACCCAGTGAGACACCCTGGATATTTGGCCAGGAACTCCATGTGCAACACCCAGTTGGACACCCTGAACTCCTGACCAGGCACTCCATGTGTAACACCCAGTTAGACACCCTGAATGTTTGGGCAGGTACTCCATGTGCAACACCCAGTTGGACACCCTGAACTCTTGACCAGGCACTCCATGTGTAACACCCAGTTAGACACCCTGAATGTTTGGGCAGGTACTCCATGTGCAACACCCAGTTGGACACCCTGAACTCTTGACCAGGCACTCGCATGTGTAACACCCAGTTAGACACCCTGAATGTTTGGGCAGGCACTCGCATGTGTAACATCCCATTGGGCACCCTGAATGTTTGGTCAGGTGCTCCATGTGCAACACCCAGTTGGACACCCAGAATGGTTTCCTGTCCACGCACTGCTGGTGATCGCTTTAAAATGGCAACCTGTTTTTTCTTTCCTCAACTGGAAAAAGCAGGGGAGTGTTCACTCACATTCATTTTATTATCCGAATCAGACAAAGGAACACTGCGATTCCTAGTTTATTAGGAAGTGACATCTTTTTCTGCCACATTAGTGGTGTGGGTACCTTTGATGGTGATCCTGGAAGGAAAATAACCAAAAAGAAGAAGAAATCTGGAAAATACATTATTACATTTATGCTCGTTTGTATCATTTTTAAAATCATCCATGAAGAATTTTCACCTGTGTGTTTGCCCCTATCTAACGGACAAATTGATGCTGTGGTGCCATTATCATTATCAATGTTCCAAAAATACCCGCAATTGTCACTTATTTCTGCCAGAGATTGACGTAGGCCATGTCCCGGATGCTGGTATGACGTGTTGTGACATGCAGAGGGATGCAGTGTTCCAACACAAAAGCTTGGCATTGTTTGTTTTCAAGCGCCTTTGAGAAAGTATGAGACTTGAATTGGTTTTCAGTTGACCCCAGACAACAATTTGAAAAGGAATGGTTCAACCCAACCGATTATATCAGTGCTTATCATCATTTCAATCTAAACTCCATGCACACAATGGTTTGGATTTTTCTGTCATTTTGTTATTTCTGCTCTGAAGTTGAGAGCACAAACTGATTCTCAATCAACTGCAACTTCATTGCAGACTACCTATTGATTTTTTTATACAATTTGCATATTTTAATTTTGTGGGTGGTTGTTTTTGGCTCTGCTCGGTAAGGACGTTTGTTCAATTTTTGTGGATAACGTGGCTGCCTCTGTCTCTGTCATCTGGTGCTGTTTTCAGTTTTTGCTGTGCCTACTCCAAAGTGACTCCTGTCTTGCCATTCATACATTTGAATGTCTATTTAAAAAACACAAGCTTTGATTAATGGCGAACAAACAGTTGACACAACTCCATAAAATATTTCTGCTCTGGCAGCTGTGTTGCTCGTAACACATGAAGCTGCTTCCATTTCATTAATCTTGCTATTGATATCATTCTGTTGACAGGAATCCATATTGTTTTGTGGAACATGCTGAAGGTGCATAAAAAATAATGGTGCTGCATTGCAACCTACCGGAGCATTTATGTGAAAAGTTGGTGGTCTCCTCGGTTGGGTGCAGAAAAGGATCTGAAAAGGTTCAGTCCTTGCATGCCTGAGGAAACAGACGTCATTGACAGTAGTTGTCGAAGCCTCTGTTTTGTGGTACCCCCTTTGTGGTGCATATTTTGCAATGCAATAAGGATTTATTTTTGTTTTGGCCCGGATAAAGGGATCTGCATTGTCTTCTCCAGTGCAGATGGAATTGCAAATTTCAGTGCAGCTGTTCTCTTGTTATTCATTCAACACATTTACGAGTTCATTCTCACGCCTTTTGGTTTGCTCGTTGGGAATAAATAATTTTTTCTTTCTTTTGATGGCACCATTGACCTGGCAATACACTACTTTTTTCAATCAACCGTTCGTTGAATTCAGTTATGTACACAGTTTGTTATGCTCTGCCTTTGTGTTCTGGTGGTTTTCTCTCTCTCTCTCCCTGTACAGTTTGTTTCCGGATTTGAGTTTGTGGGGCAAATGGGGCACAGGTACCCATTGAATCTCTTCATACCCCCAGAAGTGAAAATTTCAACAATTTTTTTCAGCTGTCTCAACTGATGTTTTAACTACCTGTTTAGAAGTTGAGAAAGGTTGATCTCATTTTGCTAACAATCACAAAAACCATCACATGATTGTATTTTCTTTGCAGGTCCTAACCTGGGAGCCCAGGTGTTAGGTCAAATCATTCACACCCCTTTTTAGTTAGGTATTTTTCAAAATTGCCAAGATTAGATGGGGTGCTTCAGCGATCCTTCTCCCATCAGTACTTCCGTGTTGGTGGAGTTTCAGAAGAAAATGTGGCCTCAAATGCCAATGGCATTGTTTTGCGGATCTATTTTTGTTAAGAAGCTCTTGTTTTTGGTACACAACTGGGGATGCCAGTCCCTATTTCCAGAGCCTTCGGTAAAAAATGAGTGCCAGTTGTTACCCCTGGAAATTTAATCCTAAGTAAGACCTTAAAGAAGAGGGCTGTCCTGCGTGAAAAAGTCGCAGCTGAAAAAAAACAAATCAACTGTGTGATACCTGTTTCTCAATGCAAAAATGTGTTACAAGTTGCTGAACAAAATAACCACAGCGTTACAAATGGTGTTAAAAGTTGCTGAACAGTGTTGCTCAACAATAACGCCAGAGTTGCGTTCAACAAGAAGATGACTTTGAATTAGTTATACCTGCTGTGCTTATATGTTTCTTTTTTCCACTTTTTAAACATTTTTCTGCATTATTTTTTTCGGGGTTGCTGGAAAAAAATCAATCAAAAATGTATTTCATTTGATTTGATCACAATTTAAATAAAGGGGGGTGTTTTTTTTTCATTTGATTCAAATCAGATTTTTTTTTTTTGTTTTGCTCCTGATTTAAATTTGGTCCCTATGTTTATTTATTTCCTTAATTGGCTCAATATTCTACAAACGGTAAAATTTGTTTTTTTTTTCTTATTCACCAGGACTGTTGGAAAATTGTGAAATTGTGCCATGTGCATTTGTTAAATAAGCCTGGTGAATAGACATCCCAGTGGACTCGGATATTGTGTGCGTGTGATCGACATTTGATTTGATTAGCTGCCTAATTTATTCAAATGGCTTGGGCAGGCAGTTATACAAAGTTCAACAATGCCAAAGTTTTTGAAATTGAAAACAGTTATATGTGTAGGTACACTTGTGTAACATTAGCGAAGCTTTGCAGACGAATAGAAGTGTCAGATTTGGGACAACGTTTTGAGTTATGTTAATCAACTTTTGCTTTTCTTCAATTTAGAGGGGGCCCACTCTGAAAAGGCAAAAGATGAAAATTTCTCATGCTTTCAAATGCTTTCTCCCCGACACTGTGATGTTTTCTGAGCATTTTTGTCCAAAAATGAGTAAAAACTGTTGAGAAATTGCTTCACAAAATAAATTTCAGTGTGCGATGCAAATTCGACCACAGCTTTTTCAACTTGACCGTTCGAAAACTCCATTTCTCTTGCATTTTGATTTCCGGTCCAAAAAGACTCAGAATAGCATGATTTCGGTTTGTTTATTCTGAGGACGAGAAAGATGAAAATTAGTAAGCTTGCATAAGAAAGTGTGCTGAGTTTACTGACATAGTCCGAATTCTCATTTTTCTTCCCAATTCCATGAAATGGCAACTTATTACAAAATGGTAGGTATTTTTTAATTGCGAGTAACTTTTTTTGGAAAACATTACCTCAGGCAGAGTGAACATTTTAAAATTTGGGCTCGGGTCAGTCATTTTTTTTTTTGTTTCAGAAACAGCTATAACTGCTGCAAAAGTGATTCTGGCTTTCAATTTGGACTTTTGCAAAGTTTGGGCCAATTTATGATTTGCTGATTTGATGTCTCGGAAGCTAGTTGAGGTAGAGGGTCAAAAGTTTGCACAGAAATTCCTTTAAGGATGCTAATTATGCATTCCAAATTTGAGCAGAAGCAGTTCACAAACAGCAAAGTTAGTCCGTTTAGGTGGGCCACTCCTTAAGCATTTCCACACAAGTAAATATGACAAAAAAGTAACACAGTAAGTATCGAATTACTGAAGGTAGTGGACCAGTTGGAAGATTTTGTTAACTATTTTGTGTGGGGAAGGGTTGGATAGGGGGTTGTACCCCACCCCAGGTCAAGGTCAGGCACCCCTGATCTTCGGCCTGACTACCTTTCCTGTTTTCACATTTCTGCGGATGATGGTAAAATGGACTGGTGCTCACAGAGAATTTAATTAGTAATGTTACCTAAGGGAAGCCTAGCCTCTGTAGGTAACTCACTGTATTTGTTGTACTGGCTGTCGCAATTGTTAACCCAGAAGTACCAAAAAATGAGATGTGAAATGCCCTGAGTTGCCATTTGGTTGGAGACCTCATAATGTGTCAAAAAGCTTAAGTTTTTCCAGCAAGCTCTGTGCCAGGGGATCTGCCTTTCTTGCCGCAGTGGAGCTCTAGCACCAGGCCTCACGCAGGTGGCCTTCATCAACCAGTCGGGGTGCTTTTGGTGCCCAATCCCATCGCCGTCCAAAGATAGCTTCTTACCTGGCCCATAGCTGGTTGTTCAGATTTAAATCATGGTTTTTATTTGGCTCAGCTAAACCCAGGACGACTGGGACAACAGGGAACAAGATACTCGTACTCTGAGAAGACAATAAGATCCCGTAATCCCAAAAAAAAATAAATCATAGGAAGACAATGCCAAGAAAATTAAATGAATAAGGACATTTGGAAAGATATGTACTGCATGTCATTCAGATGGAAAGCAATCAATAGGTAGTTGAAGAAATTTGTTATTTATGTCGAATTTCCAGTTCGATAAAAATGTAATGCCATTATTTTACCCACTATGTCCAAGGGCAAAGCCCACATGCAAGGCAAGGCAAGGCATCCATTTAGAGGCTCAACCAGTGGGGTGCGAATGGAGCTGTGAGCTGAGAACATGCAGCTGCAGGGTCTCATGCGGGCAGTATGTCATTTTAAAAGTGCATTGTGTGCGGCAGTGCCATAACGCCAGAGTAACACTGACACTGAATCAAACACATGCCCAAAAATCATTCACATTTTGCATTCAGACGATGGATTTTGCATTCAGATGTGTGGAAATAATTATTCATTAGGCACGATGTAGGCTTACTTGGTTGAGTTTCTGAACAAAATTGAAATATTTGGACTTGAATGACGATTGAAGCTGTGACATTCAAATGTGAAGGAAATGCACAGAAGAAAACTCCGTTTCTTCCAAAAACCTCCGCAACAGGTCAATAAATTCAACCTTGGTAGTGCTGCAACCAACGAAAAAATCGAAAAAGAAACTTTTTTTTTGCATTCATTACACGAATGGTTGATGATGTTTCAGCAGCTGAAAGGAAGAGAACCGAACTGCATGTCTGCATTGATAACATCACATGTGTGTTTTGACAGCTTATTCAAATCATACATCCTGATCAGATGTGATAACATCTCAATCTGATGCATATTTTATAGAATTTTAATGTCTAATGCAGAAACGACAAACTCTACCGAAGTGGAGCACTAGAAAAATGTCGGAAAACTCCAAATTTTTCATATTCCAGTAAAAAAATCAGTGGACCATACTTAGAAATCACAACATAATGCGTATTTAGGGTTGGTTAAGTGCAATGAACATTACCTGTGGCCAATTATTGTTCAAAGTGATGATTAACAAGCTGGGAGTGAATGAACTCACATACTGACGTTTTTTGGTTCATGGAATTTTTCATTCAGCAAGTTAAGCAACAAGGTCCTTGGAATTCCTGGACTACCTAGTGGTCCAGTGTGGACAGTGGACATCTGCAAAATGTCTCGATTGGCATGTCGCGATTGGCAGCAAAATGTCGCGATTGGCCAGCACAAATGGGTTTTCATGCATATCATGAAGAAAAAAAAACAATTATTTTTAACCTTCTATTTTTTTCCTTTTTCATCTTCTTTCTGCAGTAGGTGGCCAATTTATGCCAGTAGATTAGCATTTGAAGGAGTTGATGAATCTGATGCTTTGGATGCTGCTTCCATTGCCAGTGTCACGGCCACTGTCTCCTCAGCTGCAGCTGGTGCTTCTTCATATTCTCAGACTCATCTTCATTCTTCTGCTTCTGCTCTGCCCGGTTTGACAGGTGGTGAACCAAAACCACACCATTTCATTTTGAGGTGGGCATTAACTTAATGCAAAGCTAGGTAGATTAATTAACCTGTTTTTCTTATTGGTTTCATTTGATACCATTTAATGAGTACCTACATGTTTTGGGGGTCGTTATCGACAGGACATGTAAAATTTTTCAAAATTTTAGTGGAATACCATGTTTTGATTTTGCTCGTTTCATGTCGCGTTGAGCAGAAAATTCCATTCATTTCGTGTTGACAGAAAATTCCATTCATTTCGTGTTGAGCAGAAAATTCTATTCATGTCGCGTTGAGCAGAAAATTCCATTCATTTCGTGTTGAGCAGAAAATTCCATTCATTTCGTGTTGAGCAGAAAATTCTATTCATTTCGTGTTGAGCAGAAAATTCCATTCATTTCGTGTTGAGCAGAAAATTCTCCGAAGGCTTTGCCTACTTTTCTCTGGCGAATCTTCAATTAAACACCCCCTCGAATTTTCACGGTTTCTGTCAGTCAATCCCTCACTGCTGAGATGAATTTCGGTTTCTGTTTTTTGTGAAAGTTTATTTCTTCAGACTGGTCCGGGATAAATTCCAGATGGAACGAACTTCCCCAATTGTGGCATTTTTTTCTATTCAAGCATCTGATTTGTTTTTTTTTTTTTCTTTTTTGTTCTAGGTATTTAGTGAATGGGGTTGAGCATTTGGTTGTGTTGATCCTCTTGATAGCGTTGATTTTCAAATACACATACTTCACCAATGATCAGCTCGTTGAGCTTGTATTAGCCGAAAAGGAGAGGAGGAAATCAGGTCAACAGGTCACCTTTGCTGATGAAATTGAAGTGACCGATTGCAAAAGAAAAGGTAAGCTTGTTCCCCATTTTTATTAGGTAAGCACCCTTCAACTCCTCGGATAAATATAAATTCAACTAATGCTAAAAACCTGAGTGTATTTTTGAAAATATCAAATTTCCAACTGCTTAAATTGAATATCTGAACTTGTAAAATAACCTTTTTTAACAAAAGTTATCAAATTTCCACAAGCTGAAATCACCAATTTTCATGTTGTTTGAACTCTGAAAATGATGTTAAATACGCTGTTGAAATGAGCATCTTTTCTGTTCTTTAAAAAATCAATCGGATGCAACATCTAATTATTCTGGGTTTGCGAATTTTCTAAAATTGAACCACTGAGAGTTCATTATCATCATCATCATTATCATTGTCATAATGAACTTTGAGCTGACAGCCATGCGGCCGGTGACTCGGTAAGGCGGGCCACGCTGTCCTAGCATTAACACAAAAGCGGTGACAATCTAAACAGCCCAATTTTATGCTTACAGAACAAAGTCCAGTAACTCCACTCAACTTCAACAGTTTTTTTCATGAAACTGGTGAGCTCTAACTTATTTATGGGACTAACTATAGCATGATAAGATATAACTATAGCAGTTTCAGTGGACTAACTAGTTTTTGTTAGCATGCATGAACAAAAATTATATGAAACAAATATGTCAGCATGAAAAAATTAACAAAAGAATAGCTGGACATGGACAAATAAACAGCAAAAACTTTACGAATACTTATTCTGGAACCCAAAAGGATATACACATTTGTTGTTCCTGAAACAAAGCAATCAAGCATGATAAGATAGCTCTACTTGCATAGGACCGACTAGTGACTAGGACTAGGACTGACTACTTACATAGGACTGATAAATGAAACAAAGTCGGCCTGAAACAATTGACAAAACTCAACCATGAATGCATGATGACACTTGGTGCCTCATCGTGAAAGTGTGTGCCTGCCCCTCAACAATCAGTGATCACAATATTTGCAATTTTGTGCACACAAATTGGGCAGGGGGCCTTTGATGATCGGAAAATAGGTTTTCAGAGCAGGTGGTTTAGTTTTTAAGTTGCATTCCCTTCTACTTCTTTTTTTCTTTCCCACTCCCCTCCAGGCACTGGCTCTGGTGGGATGGATTCATGTGTTCAGGTCATCAATCACAGTG
The DNA here is from genome assembly GCA_030068105.1 of Sinentomon sp. SZTP_YWyxl. Classification (NCBI taxonomy): domain Eukaryota; kingdom Metazoa; phylum Arthropoda; class Protura; order Sinentomata; family Sinentomidae; genus Sinentomon; species Sinentomon sp. SZTP_YWyxl. The sequence goes on from JASGXE010007120.1 coordinate 18,117, forward strand.
GCAGTGGCAGTGAAACTGGACTGAGAAGGTCTATGCTTCAGAACAGTAGCAAACATTCTATCGATGGCGGTAGCAAGCTACGAAATCGTCAGGCACCTGAAATTACATTCACCCTTGGAAGTGACAGTGAAGATGAGTATGGTCCACAGACATTTGAGATTTCAACACAGACTGACGAAGCAGACATTGATGAAACTGCAAAGGCCCTTGCTGAAAGCCTGAAGTTCTCTCCACCGCAACCAAAGTCAATAGAGGAATGCCTGAATCTGCTGTCTGTTGAGGTATGTGGAAATTTAGGCAGATTGGCAAGCTAATGCTGTATCTTGTTTACCTCTCATCATTTTGTTTTCTTTTGTAGTCAATACAACACAATACAATAATAAAGTCTGGGCAGTTCAAAATAGATGTGTACCAACCTGTCAACAGCTATAAACAACTGTGTCAATGTTCGCTGTCTTACCCCCTTGCTCCTGTGCAGATGACATTGATCTAAAAAAAATTAACCTCAAAAATACCTCAATCAAACCTTCTACGGAGGTCATCCAAAAAGTTGACAACAACAACCTCACGAAAACTATACAAAATAAATACCTAACCATCTTTATTTCTTCAACATACTTCCAATGTCTTCCTATTTTCTACGCAATGATTCCATCGGTCCCAGGGTACGGGTATGTCACTTCCCCAATAAAAATGCCCAGTTAGTCAAAAGGCTTGAAAAATCATTTTGAGCTGGCCAAAAGGCCACAGGTATTGGCAAACAATCTTTACGACTAGAATCCTGCATTCCTTGCAGACTCAGGTGAGGTCACGCCACATGGGTACCTGCTGACCACAAAATTCATTGTTGTGGTGAACAAATATTTTGTTCGAGATAAAATTTTGCTTTGCACTCCATCAAACTCATTAGTTACAAAGGACCCTTGAGGTCATGCGGGGAGGGAGAGGGGAAAACAGTAATTGGCTTCCAACATCTTTTCCGGGGTTTTGAATGTTTTGACCAACCTCTGTTGTGGTGATCAGCTGCACAAAGCCACAAAATCATGCCTTTTTAACAAAATCCTCCTATTAGAAAGCAACATTTTCCTTAAATTTTACACGGCTGTTGTTCATATGCATGTCCCAAGGTCAGTCACACAAATCTTCACCAGAAGAGCCAGAAATGGTGGCCTCTTGATTTGTTTGTTTTTCCTTTTCTGCACCAAGATATGCCCTCAGCTGACTATTTATGCTCAACAATTCGCAAGGTTTTCACCCAAATGTCAAATCCAGAAACATTGTCGATATCTATCTAATTGCCAATCTTCTGTTACAGGGTGGCCCAAGTCGGCTGAAGGATGATGAAGTGCTGATGCTAGTGGACAAAGGTCAGTTGGCTACCTACAATTTGGAGAAAGCCCTCGATGATTCCACCAGGGGTGTCAAAATTAGGCGCCAGATTGTCGGCAAGAAGGGCAAATTTACTGAAGCTCTGCAGCAGTTACCATATTTACACTACGATTATTCAATGGTTAGTAACTTGTTGTTTAGCCTGTTTTCACTTGACGCATCAAGTATCAACACCCTCATTTAATTCAGCCTCATTACGTTGGACTCCTCTTAAGCCTCTCCGAAGCTGTCACAGCATTTAGTTAAGTCTCCTAAGTTTAGGGAGTCCGCCATCGTTGTGAGGACTTGTCAAGTTTCTGCCAATATTCGTACATTCGTGTAAAGAATTTGGGGGCTCAATAGAGTCATGAGGCTCTTCCAAACCCCTCCTATGTCTTCTGTTTCTTGAATGAGCACTTCTTTGCCATAGCTCTTCCCATGGTTAGCTGCCATGACGCTCCCATGGGGTTGCTTAATAGAACATCTCCGTGTAACATAATTAATGATACACTTGTAAAACAACTTACAGCCACATATGTTCCTTCGTTGCAAAGTGTAGAAATCACATTCCAATGGATGAACGGATTTGGCTATGTTGTTTTACAAGTACCTATTTTTTTTTTTTTTTTTTTATTTATTTATTTATTTTTTTTGTTTCCTGATATTCCCATTCGTGGTGCACCGTGCTGAATGAGAAAGATTTAAACAGAAACAAGCATTGTTGACGAGCGAAGCGAGTCTACAACGGATACCAAACCGTAATTTGTGTGCAACGATAACTCAAAAAATTGGTAACGGATCGTGCCCAATTTTTGTGGAGGCGAAGATGCCAATGTGGTGCGTTGCTGTATAGTTTTTGGTCAAAATCGGGGAAAAAATGACCAAAATGGCACAACAAAATCAAAAATGCTCTTTAGCCTGCCCCCACCTCATCAAACCAACAAGGAGTGCAGCGCAACAAACGAACACGACACTGCAGGCCGAGAAAACTCCGAACCTCACTCACCGCGCCACCTCACTCACCCCCATGCCAGGGCCAGCGCCATGCACAATTTGCATCCAAACGCAGACAATGGGCCGATTTTTTCAACGAGCCACTCTCATGCCCATCTTTTCGGCCGCGGATCTTTTCTTTTTGTGCACAAAATTGCATTTAAAAAGAAATAATCAGCGGCCTGAACGATGGGCTTTCTTTAAAAAAATCGGCCCAATGAAGGAGACAAGGCCAAGAGTTGCCAGATGCGGGCACAGGGACAGCAACAGAGCAGAGAAGCCAAAAGCTGAGAAGAAACAAACAGGACAACAGTTTGCGTTTTGTTTCCGTCAATGAATGCAGGAATCATCAGAAAAAAAACCACACAAAAGAACTAAGCCAGCACATCCTGACATCTCGTGCTGCAGTGTTGTTCCTGCATGGAATTTTTCCATGTTTGAGGGAATTTTGGGTGCCTGTGGGGATAAAAGGGAAACCTTTTTTGTGGGGAAAAAGGATCTTTTTCCTTTCCCGTTTGAGTTGTGTTTTTTGTGATTTCTGACCTTGTCACCTCTCCTCTGTTTCTTTCTCATCTCCTCTCTGCATCTGTAGAGTGCATCGCGGTGTGGTGAGCGGGCGAACACGAGCGTACTGCTATTTTACTGACTGCTGACTGCGGAGGAGAGATGAGGATTTATGTTGATTTGTGTTTGATTTCTGTGTGGGGTTGTGGCAAAAGGATGTTTGAAATTGTGAAATTGAGAGCGATTCTGAGTAACATTTTGGGGTCCATTTTACACAAAAAATTCCCCGTTAGGGGAGGGGAAGACCCCCTATCCAACCCCCCCCCTCGGCTGTGAACGGAAGCTGCGCCTGCGGCGCGTTTTGTCCCCAAGTATTTCACAGTCCGTGGGAACTTTAGGGATTTTTGGGGAAATATGGGAATTACCTACCAGCCTCCAACCGAGCACAATACCGATTTTCAGTTGCGGTTTGTGTTTTTGCGTTGTCTGTTGTTCATCCAGGAGCAGATTTGCAGCAGCTGTTGTTCATCCTGGAGCAGCAGAGGAAATTTACACCTTTTGGGAAGGTCTGGGGAAATTGATAGTTTGGGGAATTTGGAGAAATTTCGATTTTTGTCCAACAACAGCGCAAAGGATTTTGCAGAAATGCGAAACATGGGGATTTTTGTTTCGGTGTGTTTCTGTTCTGTTTGGCTTCGTTTTCGTTCCATGTTCTTGTGTCGTGTCGCTTTTTGACGCACGATTTTTCAGCAGCTCATGCTTGAATATTGAATTGGCACGTGACAGGTTAGAATAGATTAATTTTGGTTAGGGAAGGACAGGATGGTGCGAAAACGAGGCCCGCATCCCGCGAAGACACCGAACGCCTCCACCCGCACCCCATGCACAATTTTCGCCACAAAGCTCACAATAGAAGGCCACGAGAAAAGGCACGGAAGGAACAGAACAACAGGTTGCATTATTTTTTTAGCCAAACAAACAACCAGTTTCGCAGTTATAAAATTCCGGGTCCCTGCCAAGAATCCCAAAATCATTTAATTTGAACACTACTAAACAATTTTATGACCAGGGATAACAATTCGTGCAGCATATTGTTTTGTTTTTGAGCGGGGAAATGGAAGCGCCTTCTCAGAATTTCTAGGGAGGCGCTGCCTCTAGTACTTACAGACACCAAACTCAGCTCAACAATTGCCAACAAACTTGCCCACAGACCGCTTGTGCAGCCGTCGATTGTGCAGGAGCAAAAGCGACTGGGACACGAGCGACTGGGTCACGAAAGAAAAAAAACTGATCGCTTGTCTACAACAGAAAGCCTGTCTCCTGTTTCCTAGTCCTAGCAGAACAGAGAGAAACAAAAACAAAAAGCTAGTATGAGTTACGCAACTTTTTCGAGCGACTTCCAAAAAAGCTTTGAGGAAGATCAAACCCTTCCACAAAGTTTTTTGTGGTCGTGTGGAGAATGTCGATTAACATGCTCACTTGTTGTGTTTGGCCAGACACAACAAGTGGATATCACGAGATGTAATGATTGGCACTTAGTAGTCCAATTTGGAAATTGAAAGAAAACGTAGCCCTGAAATTAAATGGAGAATCTCAGACCTAAAAAATGAGACAAGTGACAGAATGTTTACAGAATTCAAAACTCCATTCCCTGCATGCAAGAGCGATGGTTCGATTCGAGTGTTGCCTCCAGTCAATATGCTCTAGGAAAATGTAGCATGTTCACTGGAACAGAAGCGAAGCCCCAAGCGGAAAAAAGAATGCTGAAAGTGATTGAAATGATAGCATAAAGGAAGGGATGCAACACAGCAAGCAGCTTCTGAAGTTACATTCACTTCTGATCCAAAGAAAGTCAACGTTTTCCCGAGTAGGTTTTTCAATCGATCACTTACAATACAATACAATACAATACAATACAATACAATACAATACAATACAATTCACTTCATCCATGCTAAAAAATAATTTCCCCAGAAGAACATGAAGATGGATTTTGATGTGCAAGGCCAACAGTGCTTGTGGCAATGTGGATTCTTGACATTAGGAAAATCAGGAAAGTGGAAAGGAGCTTTTGATCCACCAATCCACAATAAACTTGTGGTCACCAAAGAAAAACAACTCTCCCCTGAAATTAACAAAGAAAAACAGCTTTTCCCTGAAATTTCAAAAAAAATTTAGTGACCAACCAAATTTGAAGAGAATTTTCCAAAGATGGTGTATTTCCTGGAAAAGTTTAGTTTTTTTCCAGTGTTGTTTCTGTGCCCTTCTGCAAACATTATTCTCTCTGAAGTTGTGGAGTGTTTTTATTGATAAATATCACAAATGATTTTCATGGTGGTATTTTTCCCTTTTGACCATGTAATTTCATAATTATTGTTATATATTTCGATCAGATCCCTCCCAGGAGTGGTGTCGATCAGTACAGATAAGCTTAGAAATTGGTGATGTTGTCCACCGCCAACTTCCAAGAAAATTAAGAAGAAAAATCAACAATAAAATCTTTGGTGACACAAAGCGTTGAAAAAAACATATTGGTTACTTTTTTACAATTCAAATTTAAACAGCTTTTTTTTCATATTTGCGGAAAAGTTGTTATTTAACAATTTGATGTGTACACGCATGAGATTTAACAATTTGATGTGTACACGCATGAGATTGAAAAGTTTACTTTTGTTTGTGACGCCGTTGTATTTTTCTATTGGACAAGTCGAATATCGACTTTTTTTCATGTCCTTCTTGATGCAGTAACTGATATTTTCTTCATTCTTGCTTGTTTAAATGTTGTTTTTGTTTTTGTAAACAGGTGATGGGTGCTTGTTGTGAAAATGTCATCGGTTACATTCCTGTTCCTGTTGGCACTGCCGGTCCTCTGCTCCTGGATGGTCAAACATACATTGTTCCAATGGCTACGACAGAAGGTTGTTTAGTTGCCAGCACCAACCGAGGTTGTCGAGCATTGCTAGCCGGTGGAGGAGTCAGAAGTAGAATTACTGGTGATGGAATGACCAGGGGCCCAGTTGTCCGATTCCCTTCCATAGAAAGAGCAAGGTAGGCAGGGTTTTTTTTTCTTTCTTGTTGCAGCTGCAAGGTTTTATTCTTATATTTTGAATACACAGATCTTAGTTTGGGCTGATCTCTAGCCAATTTGCTCACAACTCTCCAAAATATTCCATAGTGTCAAATTTTATTATCACAGCAAGAATAACAATTCCTCAGAACCATCTGACATGTGTTGCTTCTTTTCCTTTGTAGTTTAGTGGTTTTATTATCAGCTGTTCGCCTTTTCAATCTGCTCTGCTCTTAAGCTGGGGTAGCCAGCTTTATTTCTGAGCTCTTTTGCTTTTGGTGGCCTGACTGTGGATGGATGGGATGTAACCGACCCTACAGGAGATCTCTTGTTCAGAATTGTGGAGTCTATAAATGTGCAGAGGTATTCCAAAAAAGAGCAGTTTTCTTGGTGACGTAGACGGTCATTTATTCTTCTTCAGATGCCCATTTTACGAAGAAAAGAAATGACGCTCCAATGAAGTTTTTTTACCTGAACTGCAGTGGTTGAAAGCCAATTAAGCTTTTTTATCTGAACTGCAGTGGTTGAAAGGTAGGTAACCCTGCAGTCGTGTCGTTTAGCATCCAGAAGATGCATGTTTGATCCCAATGCAGGCTCGGCAAAATCCAGTTTGAATCCTCCCTGAAAGATCATAACATTGGTAAATGGATGCTTTGAATGTCAGTTACTCAGTTTTTCAGACAGGACTTTGATAAGTTTTCAGGATTAGACTTTAAGGGTGGGGTCTCCCTGTGCAACATCACATTGCTTTTGCAAAGTGTTAGCTTAAGTGGTCAGTCTATGATATCTTTTTGATTGGACGAGTATCTCTTGATTAGAAAGAATAATGTTGCATGTGCATGATGTTGACATGTTATGTTGGTTTTTTATTTTCAATCGTGGACTGGTTTGCCGCTTGTTAATCTTGCAGTGCTGTGACCAATTGGCTCAGAGAACCGGCCAATTTTGAACAGATCCAGGATGCGTTCAACCGGTCGAGCAGATTTGCACGTCTTCAAAGGATACAGACTAAAATGGCTGGCCGATTGCTTTTCCTGCGGCTGGTCGCTTCAACCGGAGATGCCATGGGAATGAATATGCTCTCCAAAGGAACTGAAATTGCCTTGCAAGCGTTGCAGGAGTTATTCACCGACATGGAGATTCTCAGCTTAAGCGGAAATTTCTGCACCGACAAGAAGGCTGCGGCCATAAATTGGTTAGTTTTTACTTTTTCAGTTTCAGTGGACTTTTCTTTCCTTATTTCTTTCCGACTCTTATCTTGATTGCTGTTTGGGTTGTGGGAATGGATATCGCAATATTACGTATGTTTTGCCAATCTTCAGAGCTACCACAAAAGTGATGTTTTTCAGGCTGTCCTGAGTTAATCATTGAAGTCCACAAAAAAGTCAAAAGATCAAAAATTAAGGGAATGAAAGATACAGCATTGTATTTGTCATACATACCACTGATAATTATTGTTTGGCAGGTGTGGAAATATCGATACTCAAGTCAACTCAACTCGATGCAACTGACTCACTTTGAAGCATTTTGAATGTTGTATCTTAACTCAACAGCAACACATTCCGATTTTCCTGAATTTTGAAAGCCATCAGAAATTCATGGTGATAAAGCACAAGCTCAAAACAAACTGATTTGTGATTTTCTCTCATTTTTCGGTGGTTTCTTTGCATATCCAACTTTTTGTTCCATATTTAACTGTTGTCGGTTGGTTGGAACATGGCACTGTGTCTCACGTGAAATTTTGTTGAGAAGAAATTGCATCACAAGTTTTGTCTCTGCCCAGAGTGCGTGCCATTCACCATGACCAATGCATTAGTCTTGAGATGTCGGCTGACGTGTTACTCGTATGTTTGGGATATCGTCAGAAAGCCAGGGTCAAATGGTGGGGAATTGCAGTTGGTGGGCCTGCATAATTCATTGAAAATGCTGTGGGGCAGTAAAATCAATCTCTTCTTTGTTTCTTGTTTGCTCTCTCAGAAGTGTTGTCAGTTGTGAGAAAGAACTTTGTTCCAACTAAGTCCTTCGCAGCATATCCTGGTCTGCTCAAAGCAATCGGCATTCTTCTATGGTTAGCAAGTGGTCAGAAATTGATTTGGTGTTTCCAAGAAAACATAGTCTTTCTCCCTGGCAGCAGCTCTTGCTGCAGAGGCATCTGTTTAGCGACCGTCCTGCACTTTGCACTTTTCGGTCGGTCATATGCAGAATCCATGCGACTAATGATGGCTGATAAAGTAATCCCTTAGTCATGTCAGCTTAGCCCTTCCTTACATGTGGGTCAAGGAAACTGGCGATGCAGGGGCCAATCAGCTTTGATGGTGTGCATAGGAGTTGCATAGGAATTGTGCCTAGGAGTGATTGCACTAACTGCAGTAATTATGCAGGAGTTGCTTGCGTAGGAGTTACATGCTTAGGCGTTGTAAGTTTTAGTACCTTGGTAAGTTTTGAGAATGGATGGCGAACTGTTTAGCAAACTGTGGTCCACTGGACCACTTGCCTGTAACTCATGTTTACGTCTTCAAAGCTGACTGCCACTGCATTTCCAGATTCCTAGATCCGTGTGCGAGGAATAGTTAGGTGGGCTAACTTGGCACCTTGGCCCCAACTTGGCACTTGGCTCCAACTTGGCACTTGACCCCCACTTGGGCAATTGGCACCTAACTTGGCTAACGTGGCACCCAATTTTCAAAGGTAGGGTCTGGAAAGTCATTTTGTGGTCCATTGGATGTACACATGTGGTACACATTGGTAAACGAAGGGTTTGATGCATCTGGCACATGTAATTATCTGACCGGTATTATTTGATGTCTTTTGACTTTCCTGCACAACTATGATTTTTATTATCGTGAATTTACGCCCCCACAGGATTGAAGGAAGGGGTAAATCTGTTGTGTGTGAAGCTGTCATACCAGGAAAGACAGTTGAAGGACTTCTGAAGACAAGGATCAGTTACCTTGTAGAATTGAATATCAGTAAAAATCTAGTCGGTTCAGCTGTGTCTGGCTCAGCAATTGGAGGATTTAATGCTCATGCTGCTAATGTTGTGTCGGCAATATTCATTGCAACTGGACAGGTAGACTCATTATACATTCTTCTCTCCATTGCCCTCCTCCTGCATTGTCATGGAGGGGGATCTTTGTGGCATCAGTCTAATTCTGATGCCGGATGATTTCATGCAGATCTGCAGTTGTCGAAAAGCTATTTGAGTGTTTTCAACTACAATTATTTTAATCAGAAAAAATAGGCAAACTTCTAAAATGATGGAGCTACCAGGCCACTTGAGCTGAATAGCTCTGTTTAAAATCCCATGCTATGCAAATTTTGTCATAATATGGCCTGGATAGACAAGGATACCTACTTACTAATCATGCCCAGGTTACGTTTTTGTATCAGAATTAAGCTGGTGAATGAGCGACTGATCAGTGATCACAAGCAATACAACCCAAAAGCGTTTCCCAAAAGTCTCTGACCATAGCAAAAAAAATTAAATTTGTTGTTTTTGTTATGTTTTTGTGATATGAAACTTTGTCTAGCACTGTCTTGAAACTTTGTCTGTGATGTAAAAAATGTCAAAAATTGCAAAAAATGTTAAAATTGATCTAAAAAATTTTAAAATTCCCTGATTTATTAGTTAGTTTTTTGAAGCAGAATCCCTGATTTTTCCTGATAGGATCAAAATCCCTGATTTTCCAGAAAGTGGTAACCCCGCAACTAACTAACCAGAAACCCTGTGCACTTCCCACCCTTCCCACCACCAATCGAGACAGATGAGTTTTCTCTGGATACGGTCGAATTCAACCTCGATCCCACGTAAGAAACACCACCACCCAACTCACATCCATGCCACCAACAACGAAAATACCAAACAAATAACAATAAACCTAATCAAACCCCACTCCTGCCCTCTCTTCTACAGCCGAAATACTTCCACCCATCCATGTACCGTAGACACTCCAGAGATCTGTTCAGTCTTTGCTTGATAAAGCCCCACGTTTGTGGGGGGTGAAAAGTTGCCTTTTAATTCAATTTTGTGAATGGTTTTCGGCCTTTTATTCTGTGTTTTAACTATGTTTCCTGGTTGTGATTCCCATGATTTGATTATGGAATTGGTGAACGACGTAGCTGTGAAACAAAACAACATCTGTTGGTGATCTAAGTTGTGAAATTTAGCACAAATATTGCTAAGAACATTAAAAAATATTGCTATAACTTATCCAACAAGAAGTTAGTAAATTTGTGCAAACTCTAAATGAAACAGTAAAAACAGGAATGAGTGATCTATCAAAACAACATTCATTTTTCTGATTCTCACCAAGGCATGATGATTTCCGATCCACCCCCAAAATGTTGATTCATTTGAACTAAATAAACTGTTTTCAAACAATTTAATTATTCCAGGATCCAGCACAGGTGGTCAGTAGCAGCAACTGTATGACCCTTATGGAACCTTGTGGTGAAAAAGGAGAGGACCTCTATATAACTTGTACCATGCCCTCGTTGGAAGTTGGCACTGTTGGTGGAGGTACAGTTCTAGCACCACAAGGCTCGTGCTTAGACATGCTCAGGGTTAAAGGTTGGTTAGGAATCTATCTATCTTTCTGCCAGTGGGTTGGTGATCCATGCATGCTCTCTTTGGTTGATGTTTGTTGAGTGGAAGTTTCTAAAGTGCTGCAAAGGGAGGATAGGCAGAGCTATCGACATGCTGAAGAATAGAATATCTGCAACTCTTCAGTTGACATTTTCGTTGGCAAAGGATGCCTGCCCAGTTATCAAATTACAATGTCCTATGACCTCGAAGAAAATTGGAAATAACACTAAACAAATCATTTTCATTGAATTTCTTCCTCCGAATTGCGCTTGCGTAGCCAACATCATCCATTGTTAGGCCACTTCTTTTTCATACGAATGAGGAGTAGACTTGACAGCTTATTTTTCTCATTAACAGATTTCTGCTGTTGCTCAGATGAAATGAGTTATCTATCCCCGTATTGAAGTGTGACATTTTTATTTCAGTTTCACAGATCAGAGGTTTGTGTGTGGTTGCTGAGATTTGAGTCTCATCGGGAGGGCAATTATTGAGAGCCTGAAGCTTTTCTATGCAATTTGCTGCAGCCAAAACTTTATTTTTATTTTGTTTGTTTTTTTCCTGCCAGGCTCCAACATCGAAAATCCAGGTGAAAATGCACGCCGTCTTGCGCAAATAATCTGTGCGACAGTTTTGGCTGGTGAATTGTCACTGATGGCTGCTTTAGCTGCTGGACATTTGGTCAGGAGTCACCTCAAGCACAACAGGTGAGTCAAATGATATTTTGGCAGTCGTAATTTCCTACTGTTCATTTCATGTCGTTACTTTTTGTGAGAACATAATATTATCTAGCAAAAGTAATTGGTGCTTCATTGATGAACATAATATTATCTAGCAAAAGTAATTGGTGCTTCATTGATGAACATAATATTTCTAGAAAAGTAATTGGTGCTTCATTGATGAACATAATATTATCTAGCAAAAGTAATTGGGCTTCATTGATGAACATAATATTATCTAGCAAAGTAATTGGTGCTTCATTGATGAACAAATTATCTAGCAAAAGTAATTGGTGCTTCATTGATGAACATAATATTATCTAGCAAAAGTAATTGGTGCTTCATTGATGAACATAATATTATCTAGCAAAAGTAATTGGTGCTTCATTGATGAACATAATATTATCTAGCAAAGTAATTGGTGCTTCATTGATAACATAATATTATCTAGCAAAAGTAATTGGGCTTCTTGATGAACATAATATTATCTAGCAAAAGTAATTGGTGCTTCATTGATGAACATAATATTATCTAGCAAAAGTAATTGGTGCTTCATTGATGAACATAATATTATCTAGCAAAAGTAATTGGTGCTTCATTGATGAACATAATATTATCTAGCAAAAGTAATTGGTGCTTCATTGATGAACATAATATTATCTAGCAAAAGTAATTGGTGCTTCATTGATGAACATAATATTATCTAGCAAAAGTAATTGGTGCTTCATTGATGAACAAATATTATCTAGCAAAAGTAATTGGTGCTTCATTGATGAACATAATATTATCTAGCAAAAGTAATTGGTGCTTCATTGATGAACATAATATTATCTAGCAAAAGTAATTGGTGCTTCATTGATGAAGGGTGCCTGAAAATTGCATTTTATTTTGACAAATGATCACCAAGAATCGATAAATCACATTTTTTGCTATGATTGGTGAGATGCTGCACCCTGTGGGCCACAGAACAACTGCGTAGTGTGGTATTTTTTTATTCGAATGGCTCGAAAATCCGAAAAGCAAATTTTTATTTGAATCAATGTGGAAAAACAAACCTATTGATTTGCACAAGCTGAAACAGGATTTGACATTGCCACGCTGGAGGTATGGGGATAGCAAGGTTACTGCTGTCCTTTTAGCACAGCCCTGAGTCTGAAGCTTATGAGATCACTGTACTCACCTGTCAAGGATTTTCAGACCCCATGCTTGCTGGATCAGAACCTCAAGTTTCAATACCAGGCCTTAAGGTGCACCCACACCCCGTTGATGGCCATGTTGTTTTGGCAATATTTGTCGAGGTAGTTCTTGGCTGAAAGCAATTTGAGAAAGCTTCTCAAATTACATCTGAAATCAGATTTGGACTAGCATGATTTGTTGTACAAAAACAGGCTAGTGCAAGAGACCACCAGTCCGCCAATCATCAAATGTTTGGGGTGCATCGAAAATTTGTGACATTTCCCCTGATTTGTCTTGAACCTGGTTGTTCTCTCTGTTTTGGCTTTTGCGCTCCGGTATTTTTCATTCTTCTCTTTTTATGCAGCTATGTTGGCTCTAGCTTTTTGGGTCTTTTTTATTTTTCAAGGACGGTGCTTTGAAATTGACTGTTTCAGCCACTGCTTCGAAAATTATGTTAATAATTATGAAGCAGGTGGTGCACGGACTTTGGGAATGGTGTTTGATATAACTAACGGAGAGGTATTTGCCTTCTTGTTTGTCCATTTTTACCAATTCCCTTGAAGACGATGATGTTCAGTACCTAGAGTACTTTCATGCCACAGAGGGACACCTTCTCAATAGGCGTCAATGGAAACAGGAACTCCAAATCCAGATCACCATTGCAGGTCGTCAAGAGAATGGTGCTACCATCGTCCCCATTCCGAGATCCAAAAAGAGTCTAGAATGCAAGGAGGCCACCGAGAGAATTAAAACCGGCCCTGAGCTTTGGAAATAGCCTTCCCGAATGCTGACGGGATTTCATCCTCAACCATCCAGAGGCTCTCTACCGACATCAATCAAATGCAGCCCGTTCCAACCCATCGTTTTCTTCGACAACGTCTCACCAAATTTCCTCTCTGATCCACACCACCACTTCAGTTGAACCACCCACCACCACAGTTTGCAATAGAAGGTCCACAAGACAGAGAAAACCACCAGACCGACTGAATCTGTGATCTGAATTGCCGTCTCAGATTTAGAACGCACCTTTCATCCTGGACAATTGAATTCGCCGTGGTTGGCATCCGTCGACTTCAGTCGAAAGTTGTGCCCATCCGATGACAGCCACCTGTTACGTAGCTCCTGTGACATAAATGTCTTTTTACCATGTTTGACAACACAGAGCCAGTGTCCTTTACTTTCCAGCCAGTGCCCACAAATTTTCTTGACGAGCTGCAATGGTGATCTGGATTTGGAGTTCCTGTTTCCATTGACGCCTATTGAGAAGGTGTCCCTCTGTGGCATGAAAGTACTCTAGGTACTGACATCATCGTCTTCAAGGGAATCGGTCAAAAATGGACAAACAAGAAGGTTTTTTTACCTCTGGTCATGTTTATAAAAATGAAATCAGTGGCAAAGAAGAGCTGTGCTGAAATTCCTCACAGCAAGATCCTCCTGTCCCAAAATCCTCTCTCTCTCTCTCTCTCTCTCTCTGGGTGACTTCATGGGACACTAAAAGGTGTGACATTCGCCCATCCGGTTTCAAAAGGAGAGACGATAACAGGCACCGAGCACAAATCATCTTTTGGAAGTTGTTGGCCAATCATGAAAGCAGCTTGGGAGGTCAAATCTGGTCTCTCAAGCCTGTTAATTCTGCACTGGAACTTTGGTACCTTGACTATTTCTGCTCAGTTTGTTGTTTGGGATTTCTGACCGAAACCGGAATCACCGTCATTTTTGACAAAATTCCCATTTCCGTCAGAGGGGCATCGTCCTGGTGCTGTAACAGAATGAATTGGGTAGGGTCTGGATTTTCTCGGATCTCATTTCCAATTTGGACGAAACATTTTCCAAAACGGTTTTGGAATCCCCTGTTATTTGGGAGTTGGACAGGAATAAGTGGATGAAATTGCCACTGACTTGAGAAGTTGAGAATTTCTTTCCGATCTAATTGCAATGCATTTGTTTCAAAAGGAGAAGGATATCCAAAGTAAATAGGTTTCTAAAATGGTGCCAGATGCATGCGTATGCATGCATGTCTTGGATACGCATTTATGTAAACCTTGCCATGTTTGAAGACTGTTTTCAGTTGGTTGGGGTTGTCTAAGCAAGCAGTGTAATTTGTTTTGCTTCAAGCCAGACAGACATTCTTCTGTGGCAATGTTTCAGATTCTGGTATGCTTCTGCTTAACAATGCTTATTGTAGATGCTTTCGTCTGTGGCCCAGTTTTGCTGCTCTTTCTCTTCTGACATTTGGGACCTTTGTTTGGTATGCTACTATCCTACTGTGCACACCATGCTGATGACCATCTAAATCAAGCTCCAAAATGATTGAGATCTGATTGACATTGCCTTTTTTATTTTATTTGATTTCCTTGCAGGTCTGCATCTGCTATCAATGCTACTCCTTCGGTGAGCAACCTAGGAGATCATCTTCATCGTCAAGCACCTGAATCAACAACAACGCCGTTGGCAGAGATCCAGAGTCGAAGTGTTGGTGCTTTCGGTGGAGACATTCCAGTGTGCAATAAAACCAACCAGCCTTAGATTTAGCCCAGCCCCAATTATGAACAATTTCTGTCTCTTATCTTTTTTTTTTTTATTAATTTATTTGGCATTCCAAATGCATCTACTTTCCAGAGATCCGAAGTTGTGTCTCATCTGAAGTTGTTATGCTTTGATTTTGTTTGTTTGAAGAGCATTGCAATCTCGTCCGTCTTGCTTGATGACTCAAGACGTTGGATGCAAGGGCATCGGTCATTTGGAGCTTGTTTTTCTCAGCGGTCATTTAGTCGCTGAGTTGTGCAATGTATGGGAGGACGATAGCACGCTCTCTCTCTCTTCAGGCAAGCAGGCCTTCCTTAGCCAGCAAGCGATTGTTGCAACAAAATCTTTCAGGGGGTGGGGGCATGTTAAAATTTAAATTCCGTAGCTCTCAACCGAATAAGTTCATTTTTTGTGAACATGTTTGTTGGCATCACAGAAGTGGGCAAAAAAATGAGCAAAATGCTCACCAGGTTAAATGAGGTTTTGCAGCCATACTCGTATTTGTTTAAAAAACTCCTGCTGGAACTTTCGATTGGTGCCCCGTAAAATTTGTGGATATTTTTAATGTGTGAGCATGCAAAAGTACTCAAATTTCATGAAAAACGAGCGACAGAGAGAGACAGAATTTGGATATTTACACTCCTTCCATGTTTTTTGGCAGTTATCAAATGTCAAGGAAGGAATACTTGGAAAAAGAATCATAGTTGCACTTTGGATAGGAAGTCTGAAATTCGGACTCGTGTCACTCAATTTATGACAGTTTTTCATTTCAGTGTACCTACCATATTATTTGACCTGTCAACCTTTGGAGCTTGCTGAAAAACCAGTTTGGAAGTTCAAAATTACACGGAAAAACAAAAGCGGTGAAAGTGACGATTGAAAGTCACTTTTTAGCATCGATCACTTTATGAAAAGCCCAACGGATTTGTATTTTTGGTGAAAACGAAAGGTTGATGTCAAAATCTGAGTTCGTATTCAACTTTTACGCTCCGAAATGGCCTTTTGACATCAAAAAGAAAAAAGCAAACATTTTAAGGAGTCCACTATGCCCCCCTCCCTCAAGTTGTTGAAATTGTTGCATGGCTAGAGTTAGCATTTGTGCCCTTAGTTCTATGATGGCCTATGTCTTTTTTTCAGGTGTGTGCTCTTTTATGCAACACTTTTTTAACAATGGTTTTTTGCTGTTCTGCCAGTTTTTATACCATCAAGATGTAAAAATATGCGAAAGATCAAAGCATTTGCTTGGCACACATTATGCTAACAGAATTAATTCTCATAACAGATATGGGCATTTATTCTCACAACAGATACACGAGGTCAACAAGGTTGAAGATGACCCCCAAAGGATTGTTCGGCTCTTCTTAAACCTCTTCTGTACCGTTTATCTAAAGGACGTTTTTGAATTTTGGTTCTACCTGAACACTGCATTTCCTGCTCTGCCGGGCACGTTGAAGGCTGATGGTTGGTGGTGTTTAATAGAACACCTCTGATAAAAAAAAAATAGTGCAGAACGAACCTGATCGATTTGACTTTGCAGGGACATCTTGATCTACAGCAAACTGGCATCATAATCCATTTTCTGTGTGCCGGCTGAAGTGTGCAGAAGTCAGCTCAGTACCATGTTATGACTTTGCTTTGGGTAATGTTGCACCAGCATTGACGTTTCGACTCTAGCCAATTTAGCAGATGATGGATCTGGGTGATCAGTTTGCTCTTTGCTATTGATTAAGATGTCATCGTTGCGCCGTCAAAGCCCATCAATTTTGTTTTTGCCTTATATTTCTTCATTTGTGTCAAAGATGTTAAGCACCACCAGCCTGCCAAATACAATACCCTCTGCAGTTTCACAATACCGTCTGCAGTTTTATTTCCAACAATCTTTACTTTCGATTACCAAAAATAACTCTTACCTACCAAGGTGTTTAAACTTGGAGATTGAATTTATCTGTGCATCAGTAGATCATTATCAGTCATTGACACAATTCAATGCATTCCAAAACCTCCACAAGCTGATTTAGCATGTTGTGATGCATTGACGATGGCTGGATGTATGAAAAATAGCAAATGCTTTTAGAATATTGTGTTAAGTGGCTGAACGGGAGTAATGTTCCGCGTTAACACTAAAAAACCTTTCCTTTCCTTTTCTTCAGAGAAGCATCCTTTGCAAGTGTGTTTCTGCATCATCCTACAACATGTTTTGCTTGGGATGACATCCATAGACCACAGCCGTGCCCATAAATGGGAATCCACAATTATTGCTAATTTCTCTGAACCTTTGCGGGAGAATTTCCAAAATGACAAAATGTTGAGTTTTCAGTTCATACTTCATATCATCAAGAATGTCAGTGATCACATTGGAAATGTAGGCTTGTTGATTATGATGTTGTTAATTCTCTATAAAATGGAAATAGTGTTCAGATTTTATGTTGGTCATGAATCTCTGATTATGAATACGTCATGAAGATGTTTATGATTGAATTGAATACATTAAGATTGTACTGTTTTCTTTTCTTTGCATTGTACCTCCTTTTTGACTAGTTTTTGGTCACTACGTATTTATCCTTTGCCAACTTGCTTCTATCCTGTTGCCCAGCTTGGAGTCTCATTCAGAAGTTACCAAATTGATCGGTGTTACCTTAACGAGTTCTCTCCACATCTGTCAGTTGCATGTTTTGTTCCTCTCATTTTTTTGTTGGATTCATTCTGTTACTTCTGGCATCAAAAGTGGTTTAGAAAATCAGGACTTCACCACCAGAAAATGAAAGAGAGAGAAAATCAACTTCTGTGTGTTGTCCTGAAGAAATGTGATGACTTCCTGACATCCAGCAGTGTCATCAATCATCATGCTGACTTGTCGAAAGTCTTCTGTCCTGTCCAATTTTGAGATTTTGAGAAGTCAATTTCAAGAAACCCTTCCCTTTCTTGTATGCAGGAATGCTTGGAGTTGATCATTCTCACCATGTCCAGGAATGCCTGGAGTTGATCATTCTCACCATGTCTAGGAATGCCTGGAGTTGATCATTCTCACTATATTGTGTAAATATAACTAGAAATGCCTGGAGTTGATCATTCTCACCATATTGTGTTAATATTACCAGGAATGCCTGGAGTTGATCATTCTCACCATGTCCAGGTATGCCTGGAGTTGATCATTCTCACTATATTGTGTTAATATTACTAGAAATGCCTGGAGTTGATCATTCTCATCATATTGTGTTAATATTACCAGGAATGCCTGGAGTTGATCATTCTCACCATGTCCTGGAATGCCTGGAGTTGATCATTCTCACCATGTCCAGGAATGCCTGGAGTTGATCATTCTCACCATGTCCAGGAATGCCTGGAGTTGATCATTCTCACCATGTCCAGGAATGCCTGGAGTTGATCATTCTCACCATATTGTGTTAATATTACTAGGAATGCCTGGAGTTGATCATTCTCACCATATTGTGTTAATATTACTAGGAATGCCTGGAGTTGATCATTCTCACCATGTTGTGTTAATATTACTAGGAATGCCTGGAGTTGATCATTCTCACCATGTGTTAATGTTACCTCTCTCATATTGTCATCTGATGGTTTTTGGCACCTGTGATGTCATGACCTCCTGGAAACGTGCAGCCAGCCAATTTTTCCACACTTAAGTTCTTTCATTGTTAAATCATTATTGTCTTCACACAATACCCAAGTCTCCCATCTGAGTTGAGAATCATTCTGTCGTGTCGTCATTTTTGCTTGTTATTGCAACATTTTCTGGTGTTGGGTATTTTCGTATTGTTTGTTTCTGAGATTACGTTTTTCTGCAGGTTTCAGTCCCTTGTTGGCTATTCCATTAGCCCTCCGTTTGCCAAGCTGTGGTCTGCCACAGACCACAGAACCTGTTTTTTTTTTTTTTTTTTTTGATTTGCTTCTCTCCTCAACCGTCCCCAGCCTTGTCCACCATGTATGTGTCTCATATCACATTGTTGAAGTATGCTTCAGAGGACACCCCCACTCTCCCAATATATCGGAAGAGATGGTATCTGTTCAGCAGTGAACAAAGCATTGAGGAAGCTATTCCTCGAACTTTCAAAATCTGAAAACATTTGCAAATGAAACATTTGTCAAATGTTTTATTCCACATTTAAACACTCCACATCTTTTTATTTGAAAGTGGATATTGAAATCTGCCATCATACCTTGGTCGCTCGTGGTCTGGCAGACCATACCTTGGTATCTTGTGAGCCAAAACCAAACCTAACTATAACAGCAAAATTTTCATCATTTTTTTTTTTGTTTTTTTTTTACTCGAAACGTGGTTTTTTGTGGTGTGTTTACACATCGTTGTGCAATATCACCAATTTTTCTTCTTATCCACCAAACTACATCTTGGTAGCTTTGTGGTCTAGCAGACCACACCTTGGCAAACCACGGAACGAGCAGACCTTGGCAAACAGAGGGTTTGGATGCTTCAATTTTGTCTCACTGATTTCACCCATGCTCTGCATTTATTCATTTCATTATTTTTTTTAACAGGGACTGGGGTTTTGTCTTTCCTTTTTTTCCATTCTGTGCTCTCATGTTCATGTTGGTATTTGAACTCAACATGTAAAAGAAAGACAGTGAGTACGTACGAAACATCAATCACAAGTTGATGCTGACAAGAACTAAAAAGTCTCAAGCTCTGCTGGGTACCACTGGCAAGCACCAAATTTGTTCTCGAGCCACTGAACCAGACTTTTTCTTGTGAATAGGATCACTCCTAAAAAGTTTGGAAGTTGATGGGACAGGCAAGGCACCGTGCAATCGGACCCTTGGAGATGGAACGACTAGTTTTGCACTCTTATTGAGGGGGAGAAAGAAAGGCTTTCTCGCAAAAATCGTTTATCATTTGATTTGGCTCAAACTTTGCACACATTCGTTGTGATAAAAAAATTTGGATGTGCGTAATTTCACACCCTCGGGTTATCAGTTTGACACCTCTGACCATTTAATGCTCAAAAAGTAAACTAAACCTTCTTATCACTGCAGCTCCCAAACCATTAGAGCCAGATGATGCTGGTTTTCATCAAAGTGACCAAAATTGAGTTTGAATTATGCCAGAAACTAGAACAGTCAGGATACTGAAACCCAGCCTTTGCTCCGCAATAAAAAAATGCTTGTCACATCAAAAAACAGAAAGTTTTCTGCACACAATTTCAATTGCGACAATTAATGTAATTTTATCAGTTTCACAATGCCGCATGGCAGACCAATTTTGACCATTCCAGCCAACTCGGGACACTTTTGCACAAATTGCAAAATTGTAAACTTCAAATTTGTTCCCAAGCTGAGATATACGGCATTCAAATTTGGGTCGCCTGCAAACAAGGAAACAATAAATTTTGTGGATATCCTGCAGGGCTAAGAATAAAATAAACCTTAAGAGGACGACCAAAATGAGAACAAGAAGCTGGACTACCCAGATGTTCAAGGCAGCCCTCCCAAGGGATCAAAATTGTCTTTAGCAAAATTGGCTATAGCTTTTCACCATTTGCAAATTGTAAACCCCACCCCAAACGCTATGTGGCAACTTGGAAGTGCCCTTTGCCCCTCCCACAGCAGCAAGAAGCAGTCGACGACTAGATTTTGGCAGGTAATGTAGGCCAACACCCAAATCTACGGAAATGGTCTGCGGGCAACTCCCAACCTGGAGCAGGACTATGCCACAACCACCGACTGTTTATTTTTGAATTGTCATTACCATGACTTTGTGTTGGATATGCACAGGTTTGTATTTTGAATTTTGTTTTGTTCAGTTTGATCATCCTTTCCAAAATGTTTGATTGAATTACAGATGATTATGATTATGATGATGTTTTCCATTTATTTTCAGTTTTCTTCTCTTCTCTTTTGTGAATTACAGTTTCTTGAGCTGGTTTTGCCAGAGTTTACCTATTGTCTTTCTTTCTGTCAGATGTTGAATTTTGTTCTGGATTCAATAATAATTGCTTTTATTGTTGGACAACTGATGGCATCTTAGTTACCATTCGTCATGCGCAAACAATGCAGATGCAGCTTTGTGATAAACGACCAACATTTGTCTGTGCTGCGAGTACTTACTTTAACTTACTTCATCGAGGTTGTATCAGAGATAATCAAATCAGTGACAGTTTTATTGATTTCAGCAGTAGTTTTGCTGCTGAAAATGTTGCTGTAAAACTGTTGCATTGCTGGCTGATGCTACGTATGCTCTCTGTCTTAAATTAATTGTTTCTGTTCTCTCAAAAGGGTTTTTATTTTTCTGGAAACTTGAGGCTGTCGTGTTTTTAAAAAAATATTTTGTTTTAGAATTTTAGTACATATTTTAATAAACTGGAGTATCTTCCGTTTTAAGCTGTTGTTTGCAATATTCGCTTTGTCTTTTTCTTACTTCAATTTAGTCAGTCTATTCTATTCCATTCTCCGTCCATGTTCACACACTTTCAAAGTGGTGATTACAAAAGTGGATGCTGGCTTTGAATTGAATTGCACAAAATCTTTTTGACAGTCAATTGGGTAAAGTCTGTACCAAAAAAAAAAAAAAAAAGAACTCCAGGGAGGTCAGGACAATTGGTGGCTGAATGAGACCTCCCTGTAAAGAGGTAAACAGATATTTGGCAACAAAAATGAAGATAAAACTCATACAGGATGAAGCGATTATTTACGATAGACGATAGAGAAAGGAGGGAGACAGAGCAAGAGAGAGAGAGGAGAGAGGAAAGAAAGAACAAAAAATGAACGAAAAATAAATAAATAAATAACCATGTGCTGCATTTACTGGTCAGTACTCTGCATTTTTTAGGGTTATGATATTGATTTCTTGTATGTGGTTCCCATGGTTTCATTTGAGCATGTTTTTGCATCCGTTTTTGGTTTCATCTTCAATTGTGTTGAATGGCATGGGGTTTGGTTCCCACTGGCAGAACTCCTGAACATCAGACGTCGGTTCCACGTCCATGTGTGCTGTGGTCATTTGCTTTGTGACTGCTGGCCAAACCATGGAAGTGGGGTCTGGCCCCACCAGCTACCAGCTGTGTTTTGGTCTGCTGGTCTTCAGCATTGGATGCAAACCTGAGTGGGTATCCTTTGGTTTGCCATTTTGTGATGTCAAGAAAGAAATGCAAAGATTGCCTCAAAGAAGTGGCACAAATTAAATATGCGGCCGATTTCCAAAACGAGGATTAATCCGCGGGCCGCCTAGATCCGCGGATTGACGAGTGGTGACATGGTTGACCTTGACATTCGCAGTATCAATGTGAATCCAAATGTTTGTTGTCAACCAGCTCACCAGTCATCGATCTGCGGATCGCGGCCACCCGCCGATTAATCCTCGTTTTGGAGATCGGCCAATGGTATTCATTTGTGTAACACTGGAGCTGCTCTCTGCAGTACTTTGCATTTGAATAATGCAGAAATTGCCAGGAGAACACCACACTGATCACGTACAGTGTAGTTCAGTAATGAAAACTAGCTGGTGGCCAGTCAATGCCGACTTCCCTCTGTGGTGTGGGATTTGACTTTGAACTTTATCCATCAACATTGCTGGCTAGATTGTTGAAAATCGACTGTGAAAAGATTAGAAATTGACAAATGTGTGGTAAATGGCAGCATGCTTGTATGAAATGCACATGTCTTCCTGCATTCATTACTCTGTGATGTTCCTCATTGATCTGACTGTGATGCAACATAGCTTAGAACATTACACAGACCCTTTGTAGGATTGTCCCGTCAAAGCAGCATAACAATTATTGAAACAAGTTTTTGATATCGAAAAGTCAAAATTACCCAACATAAAAAACGTAAGTCCAGGATGCAAACATCAGTGTCTCAAAATGATGTTTTGAAACAGCCCAGCAGCAAAGGTGTTCATTCAGTCAAGTTGTTTGATTACATCTGGGCCTGCACCATGAAAATCCCCATCAAAAATCACTCAACCCTTGAAAACTTGGAAGACATGAGGGGTGAGGGCATGGCTTTGTGATCAAGGGCCACATTCTTCAACACCAGACCATGTCAAAAGTGATTGATTGTTTAAAGCTCAGAGATTACCTAGCAGATCTGGTTTGGAGGACAACCGACTTCACCAATGGAAATTCAACAAATAAAATCAATATCAGGAACATCTGCAAATTTGAACTGTTCACGAAATATCCACCCATTGTAGTCCCAGAAGATCAACATTCCATCGCAGGGATTCTGGGAGGCCTGACTTTCTTTTGGGCCTTCTTTTTTTTATGAAATCTCGGACCAAATTTGCAAGGGTCACACAGATGAACCCCGATTTCTCTTTGTTTTAATTGTTTGGCACCATTTCCAGAACTGTAAACCTGGTGGGCCTTCAAATTACTGTCAAATTTCTACAGTGCATTCAATCCAATGCTTCTGCCACTGCAGGAAGCATTTCAGAAGGAGTGAAAAAAGACAAGACTCACAGCCTCACATGTTGCTAGTGATAAATGCAATAAGAGGCAATGTTTCACTCCCACACATGGAGCTGTTACAGAAAAAAATCATGAGTGGAATATATTCTGACTCCAAAAAAAGAATATATGGCAATCATCATTGTTGATTGCTTCCACGGCGTCCGGTTTTTTACCATGTGAGTGTCTGCAAAATGTTCAAGTAAAACTTTGTGAGAGAGCAAAACTACTAGTCATCCACAGCAAAAACAACAGGTCTGCCATTTTCTTTTGCACACTTGTACTTGACTATGTCTTATAGAGAACGTGCTAGTGGCATCATTGATTTATTGCCTGTCCATCAATTGTTGGCTGTGAGGAAGATTGCCATGATGTATATACCTTGTTTCGTGACTTTCGTCATTCTGTCTAAAGGAAGATTGCACTGGGTAAGAATGATTGTTCTTCCACTGACATCATTATCCATTTGAGCAGTAAAAGCCACTTACTCGGACAGTTGAATTTTGCCATGATAGCAAAACAACTAATGACCTTGATACACGTCTCCTTAAATGTAACAGTTTCAGCAGCAGTTTTTGTCCAGAGAGAAAACACTTCATGCACATAATCTGCTTATGAGTTATGACCATCTGCCATAACAAAAAATCATTGAACGTGAAAATGACCGTAAGACACCAGGACAAGCCAAAAGCATAATAAAATCAAAAATCCTCTTTACAGGGGGTCACCTCCAACCGGATTGCAGACAACGAGTCGCATTGGCGCAGATCCTGGGGGGGACAGGGGGGACACGTCCCCCCCAATATTGTTAAAGACATGAATTGTCCCACCCAATAATTCAAGAGATGTGAATTGTTTAGAAAAAGCTGAACAAACTGTGTGCTGCGAACATCGAAGAAACTTGCCGTTTGCGTCACTTTAGTGCAACATTTTACATGAAATTTGTTGCTTTCAAATAGTGGACTTGCACTTGCCAGAAGGCCGGAAAGCGGCCAAAATGAGTGCTGAAATTGCAAAATTTCTTACACTTCTATCGGACAGGGTCCCCGCAACTTTTTCGGAGGCCCCAAAAGCCGCAGGCCCGTGAGCCTGGGCTCTGTCGGCCTATGCCTAAATCCGGCCCTGAAAGGGACGTGATGCCAGCGGCAGTTCACGAAAATAACACACAAGGGCGAGCGGAAATTTAGCCACAGTTGACGAAGGCAACACAGAAAATTCTGAGTCTTGAATTATTGAAATCTGAAATTGAAGTTGAAATGACGAAGTTATGTACAGTTGAGTCCAGTTTTTGACGCGATAGCACTTTCATGGTTGTTTGGTCGTGTCGTGTTTTTAGCAGCAAATTTGATTTGAAAAGACAACATTAATTGACTGATTTGAATCTACTTTGAACAAACGGGGAATGCGAGGAAAATGCTCAGTTTTTTAAAAAAATGAGCATTCTGAGCACCATTTCAGGTTCCAGTTTTTCAAAATTTCTTACCCTTCGGGGAGGGGGACACCCCCTCCCCGAACCCCTCCCCCGGCGTTGCGCTTCGCGCAACGCATTGTCCACCAATTTTTCCACATCGTCCCCCCCAATATTCAGCATGGATCTGCGCCCTTGACGAGTCGCATCTTGATTCCAAGTGGTCAACACTAGTTAATGGAAGGTGTAATTGCACGGCACATTTGCATTCCGGAACTTGGGTGCCCCTTTCTATGAAATGAATGAAGGCAGCCATACAGGGCTTAAATCCGAGGGGGGAAATTCCCCTCCACTGAAAAGTGCTTCCCTCCCAGTGTTTTTCGTTTTTTGTTGCAGGGGGAAGCCAAAGTTCCCCTCCACTGCACTCTCCTTCGGCAATTTTTTGTTTTTCTCCACTCTACTCTTTTTCCAGGAAGGGTTTCTACAATCTTTTTGCTTATTTTTCAGCCAGTTTCAGAGCCAGCCAACCATGCACTCACCTGCAATCATTTTTGGAAGATTTTAGATTAGCATGTCGAGATGCCCTGTCCTGAATTATGATTTTGTTTGAGGGCCATCTGTATGGATGTGTTTACCTTTTCCAAAAGGGAAGAGAAAAGGTTAAGTGTTAAGTGTGTGTGTGTGCAACACGACCTGCACCTACACACACTCACCAAACTCTCACCACACAAAGAGTCCATCCGGCTTCCATGCCACGCGCCATGCCACACCACATATCCCGACACGCCACACCATACACCACAGCGATCAACGATCCACCCAAATCCCACCCAATCTCCAAAAATGCCAAACTATTGAATGTATTTCTCATCCATGGTCTTTCTCTGTATTTCATAAAATTTCGTCAAATGCAAATCATGGACCGTGTTCGGCAGGAAATATTGACTTTGTGGCCAAGGACATTTAGGCTTCCCTGTATTCCTGTTCTCCTGCATATTGATATTTTTAATGACACTATGTATGAAAAATCTGATGCGGAAAAATACCTTAAATTCCGCTGTTTTTTTTAATACGGCATTTTGAGCACCATTTGACGTTCCCTTTTTTCAAAAAAGTTTCCCCTTTTTTCAAAAATTTTTCCCTTTTTTCAAAAATTTTGGGAGTCCCCGAACCCCTCCCCCGGCGTTGCGCTTCGCGCAACGCATCCTCGGGAACGACATAACAATTTTGTCGACTTGTCTTCCCCCCCCCCACTGAAAAAAGTTGGATTCAAGCACTGCAGCCATCCATCCATTGGATAGTTTCAAGGGTGTTTAATCATTCATGGGCCATGGCACGTGGGTACCCCTAATTGCTATAGCTCTCCAGCGCTGTCTTCAGAGATAACATGGATTTTTCTTCTCGGATCACCTGGAAAAGGAACGTTTTTTGCTGCTTATGGAGCTAGTTACTTTGAACGCTTACAGGAAAATGAAAAAGTAGAATTTGCTTGTGATCTCTTGCATCTGATTAGCTGAAAAAATGTTGGGAGCTTTAAAGAAAACCATCTCTTGCATGTGTAGGTGTGTATGTGTGTGTGCATACGTGCGTGTGTATGTGTGCATGTGCTGGACACGTTTGCATGCAGATGTATGTGTGCACAGTACGAGTGAGTTCTGTGAGAGCATTTATTGCGTAATCGGAAGCCAATGAAGAAATATTTTTGTTCTGAGGCATTCTTTTTCCATTTCATGAACTCGAGAAAACCATTGTTATGGGTTATTTTATGAGAAGTTTTTGAGGATCCTTATGAGGACATCGGAAAGAGCTTTTCTTGAGGAGCTGGTGATCCAGTGATTGGCATTCTAGGGGACAGCATAGAAAAATAAATTGAAACCTGTTGGATGAATTCACATTCCTCCAACTTCCGGTTTGTTCCTAATCGTAACAACCCACCCTCCCATGCAAGGGTTTTTGTCTTCATTGTCCCATTGGTCAAATCAAAGAAGAAGAAAAAACAGAAAGCAAAGCAATACGAAGGTAAGTTAAAACGTTTTGTCCATGACAGTTCCAGAAGGTGTAGGCGATTGCCATTTTGAACTACACCTTAAAATGATTGTCCTCTTACCGTGGTAACTTCAATCGGGGATTAATCGCATCCAAATTTTTGGAAAAGTCATGACTAGTATCAACTGCAGGTTAATTCTCGATTGAAATTTCGAAATTACCGCCATTAATATTTTTGCCCCAGCTTTTGTGGTTGAGTTGTAATCTAAATTTAACTGACTGCAGTCCAGCTGTCATCTATTTGGTCGAAAATAGACAAAATCAAACATTGTGCAGGTGTTATCGAGTTTTTGACATAGAAAAAAAGTTGACCCAAAGAAATTCACGAACGTATGAATGTTGTCTCAAATCTATCAAATCAAATAATTTAATTTGCAAGGATGGTGTCCAGGCGCAAATCAGTACAAAACCATGATGGTGATAAACTTACAGAACAATAGTAAAAAAAGTCAAAAGATTTGCAAATGAAGAGAAAGATGCACATACTTAAATAATGATAAACAGTTGCAAAGCAATGTTACTTCATCAGCCAAGATCTGACATTTCGCTTGAAGGCGCCCACACTAATATCACTATCTGTCCCAAAAACCTCAGAACCAAGGACATTCCAATCATCCACAGTCCGGACAGCAAAAGAATGCTTCCCCACATTTTTGTGACAAGCAGCAGAATAGAGGTTATAGTTATGAGCTAGTCTACCAAAATGATAAGGTGGCAATAAAAACTCATTTATAGAGGACCAGCCACCCACATTATTCAGCCCCATGATTAAACCAGCCAACCGAGCAACCTTCCGACGGGAAGTGCTCTTGCATCATGTCAGACACATTATCCAGTGGGGAGTATCTCCCTGTAACAAAACGGGCAGCCCTCCTCTGGGCCCTCTCTACCTCCTCAATCTGACTTTTGTTGTTGGGATCCCACACAGTTCAGGCATATTCCAAAATTGAACGAACCAAGGAAAAATAAACCTTTTGCTTTATCGTTTTGCTGGTGCAAAAAAAAGTACGCCTAGCAAAATACAGGTCGGTCTTTGCTTTTTTTGTTGAATGCTTGACACTGATCGGTCCTTAATTGACTGCGTGCTTGGAACTACGCTTGCATTGGTTTCAATTTCAGACTGACCTGACCAGACAGTTTTTGGCAGCGTGGCAGCTCAAGATTTTTTTTTCGCAAAGTTGGCGTCTCACGTTCGCGACATACAGGGTGATCCAAAAAAAAGTACAGTGAAGCTTGTGCTGCTGATTTGTGCCTTTTTTGCTGCGCTGATTAACTGCAGAGTAACCGTAACTGCGGCTGCTTACAGATCACAGTCTTTAGAGCCGTTTGTGGCTGAACTATCCCTTGTCTGCCAGGAGCTTGTCCTGAGAGCAGCAATGGTTTCAGCAAGATGGGGCCCCGTCGCATATTGGCCGCGGCAAATTGCAGTTCCTGCTCCATGAATTCCCGGACCGGCTGATTTCGCGCAAATCTACTTTCCTCTTCCAGTTGACAGCTCGCAGTCCCGACCTTACCCCAGAAGATTCTTCCTTCGGGGCTATCTCAAGGAAGCTGCATTTCGTCCTCCCGGCATGCCAGAATCCAGGGCCGGCCTTCGCCAAAGAATCATTGATGTCGGACCATTTCCCTGGAAATGCGAAGGCTGCTGTGTTCCGTAACCTTCGCCGACCGCTAGAGGCATGCATAAACCTTCAGGGTAGCCACTTTTCAAACACAGCATGCCTCCACATCCAGTCGCAACGAAAAACGCACAAATCAGCATGCACAAGTTTCACTATACTTTTTTTTGGATCACCCTGTACATCCCAAGAAAGGGGAAGTTGCCTTGCTGCCAGCCCGTTCTGCGTGGTATTTGGCCCAAAGCCCGATTTGATGCTTGCACGTTCCGACTGATAGGAGGCAGTAGCTTCATCGCAGCCGGATTTAACAACACGGATGTTGCATGCTAATGTTTTGGGTCTGAATGGCGAAAACGCAACTTGCAACTTTGGTTTGCGAAAACCTGGCATTGATCAAGCCACGAGGGAATATTAGGAAAAAGCTGGTGCAGGTCATCATCAAAAGGCAATGGTAGCCTGTGCCTTCACATGAGCACTAATTCCAAATTGTGATTTCCGTGGTCCTCAGAAACACCTCACAAAAATGTTTTCGGTAGGTTCACTGTTTTCCTCACTGTGGCAATCCATCATGTTTGTTTCTTCTGCTCCAAAAAAGTGGCAAAAACATGAATCGTTTGTCTTATGAGCTGGAATTTGGAATTGAGAGGATGCGGGAGGGTCAACATGGGGAACGGCAAAAAAGTGCATTCAGCGGCGCAACTATTCCCGCCACGTGCCGAACGGCCTTTAGCGCAAACTTGCCTTTCTGGTTAAAATGAAAAAGTCGTAAAAAAGCAGCGTGAAAAATGCGAACAATAAATTAATTTCAAAAGGGTGGACGGAAATGGCAGATTGCGGATAACACAAACCACCGACACACACGTAAAGCAAGATTACGTACGAAAGCCAACTATGGCATTCGCGCAGAATCCGTCTGGCGGTTGACATGTCATGACCGAATTACAAGTGGCGGAGCAGCTATGCCAAAAATGGATATTGTGTTAAAGTTCCAAATGCCTGTCTTCCACGCATCTATTGAATCCATCGGATCCACCGCATCTCGGAACCGGCCCCGCCGCATCCACCGCGCATCAAAAAAGAAATATTTTCATTTTTCTCAAGTTATGCATTTCGGTTGAAGTTAACCTGAACCTCACCAAACCTAAACATAACGCAATGTGTTCAACCTAACTAATGCCCAATCCAATCCACCACGATAGGCCTACATAACGAGAGAAAAATTATTTTGTGAGATGATATGGGTGCGTTGACATCGATTCCAAGATGCGGTGGTAAACATGTGTTTTGATTGATGTGTTACCTGGAATATCCCTCTGCAGCGCAGAACTTGCATGTGCTTACAGACATTGAAAGCCTCAAATAACTTGTGACCACCCTGTAATTTAACTTCGGAAAATCAAAATTGTCAGGTTCAGGCAAAGGTCAGGTTCACGCCAAGAACGCTGGGACTAGCCAGTGCCTCCTATAGATAAAGCCGTCGCACGAAACCTTGTGACGTCATTCATTTTTGAAATAGAAGATGGAAGAAAAGAGGAAAAGACAGTGGGTGTGAACGGCGGATCTCGGTGGCCAACCCAAAGGAAGTTGATTTTCTCTTGAACCAGATGACAGATTTTGATGGAAATTCTCACATCAGAAAGCTGAGCAGTGTGCGATTTTAGAAGTGTATAACAATCCCTAACTTTCGCTCTGCTAAAATTCTGAAAAAAAAAATGAGACACAAGAGTGTCCAAGTTAAGATGTGATAAAATTCCAGGTTCCCGCTTCACATTTTCAAAGATTGCACGATTTTTTCCATTGTAACATGGTTTCGACCTGCGGAAGACTTGTAGAGGAAGCTTTCAGCTTTCCAAAAGTACCAAAATCATTGAATTTGGACCCCATTTGACATTTTATCAAGAGAGAACGCGACATGGAAACATCGTTTTGTTTTTGAGCGGGGAAGAGGCCACGACTGCCACGGATTTCGAGGGAGATGCGACCTCGTCCTCGTGCAAGAACAAAACAACGCTGCCATGTCACACGTTTACTGGTCATAAAGTAGTGAAATGATGCAGCGACGGTCCTGCAAGACAATCTACTCAACTTTGAACAAGACCATCTCTGCATTTTCGGAGGTGGCTCATTTTCGATGTCTGTTCTTCCAAGTTTGATTTGACTGACCCAGTCTTTGACCACTTTGTATGATTGATGAAGCAGAAGCTTGGCAGATAACATTCATACGATCATGAAAATCTATGGGTGAACTTTTTCCCAATGGCAAAAACTCTGACTGTTCAATGTTCGATTTTGTCCATTTTCGACCAAATCGATGGACTACTGTCAGTTAAGCTTAGATTAAAACTCAACTACAAAAGCTAGAACAAAGAAATTAAGAGAACAATCATTTAAATGGCTGGTTCACCAACACCCAAAATGTCAATCGCCTGCACCTACTGGAACTAGGTCAGGGACAAAACTTTTTGACTTACCTTCGTATTCAATGCTGGCAGGAGATGACAACTCTATCACTTTTTGACACAGACAATTTATCCTGAAAGTTTCAACACATGCATGATGTCTCTCAAAAACCCCATGACTCGAGGCATTCGACTCATTTTGCGGTCCTGCATCCAAAGAAATACCTCCGCACATCTCTGTAAGCCTTACCCAGAGTTTAAAAATGTGATGAACAGATATTATTTTTGGTCTGATCAACCACAACATCATTAAGGGGACCCCCCCCCTAAATTCGGTTTTTTTTAAACTACTTGCAACAGCATTTTGATTTTTTGCAGAGTTGTTCGGCTCTTCAAGACAAGTGTTTCAGGCCAAACCAATTTGTTCAAAGTCCCCTAGTTTGGGGGTTATGGGGGCGCAACCCCCAAAAAAGTGCTCGCTAAAAGTTTATAGCTTGCAGGCAAACATTAAGCCAGGGCATTGAAACTTTGCATGTTGTTTCAATATGAAGAGCCCTAAAAAAATTCACTAGAACTTTCTGGTATCTCCCTTTTGAGCAGAGTTATAGGGTCATGAAATGAGCTTAGCAAGTTTAGCGTAATGGCCTTCGGTGGTTTATTGCTTGGTGCAGCCAAGTTATCAGAGATAGAACAAAGTTCTAGTGAATTTTTGAACTGATAACCCCTGGAACAACCCCTCAAAATTTCACCTTTTTACCTCAGCTATTTCGGAGTTCTATTCAGTTGAATTTTGTGCAGAGACGAAAAAGACGTATCCGAGAAAAATACATTTTAAAGTTGACTTACAAAAATAGTTGATGCAGTCCGAATATGATCCGCGAAAACAGGTCTCCGCTAAAACAGGCGTAACTTTGCCATTTGTTGGCCTATTTTAAAAAACTTGGACATTTTGGAAAGAGGAAACACCAGCTATAGGACCCCATCAGATATGCACAAGTGACTTTTCTGAAAAAAGAGCAAATTTAAAGGGGGGTTCCTTAAGGCAGTGAAATAACCCAACCAGTCTTGAGGCAAATGTGCGTTTTGACAGCATCCAGTTGCAAAGTGGGCTGCTCTTCTTTGGGCACACTCCAGTTTTTCTATATGAATCAGATGCGGGTCCCACACAGCTGAAGTGTACTCACGAAGGGATCACATCAGTGCAAGGCAGACGATAATGCCCAAAATCGATCGATCTCATCACCCAAGTGAAGTGATTAGATCAACGCTCAGTTGCTGGACAGGACAATGGAAAAAGTAAGGCATTTGTAGTGAAACAAAGAACTTATCAACCAAGAACCTACACAAAGCTATCAAAGCATTAGACTTGTTTGTTTCATTTCAGAAAAGAAAATGTTTTATTTTACAGAACAAAACATTTGGCAACATTGAGAGTCATGCCAAAGGATCATCACCAATTCTAAACATCAACAAAATTGTCTTGAAGCCTTATCATGGAGAGGGTTGTGATATTTCATTTGCAATAACACAGTGATCAGCAAACCAAAAAAGGTCAGCTTTGAACTTCCCCGGAGATCGTTTCTGTAGATGGAAAGCAAGGTTGGGCCAAGGACACTCCTCAGGGAGACACCAGAGGACACCGCACCTGTCCCAGAAAAACAATTATTCATTGAATCTTTCAGGGCGACTTGTTCTAGTGCTCACTGCTGTCCTCCCATGGTTGGATGAAAGGTTGGCCAAGATGGATGCAGGGGGATGCCTTTATTTGGGTTGAGATGGCCTTGTTATCCAATTTGGCTATGTGGTAGCACTATATCAGGGGTGGCGGTTCAAACGGAGCGGCTGAGAACTGACAAACGTGTTGAAACTTGGCTTTGCTGATGGATAAACTGGCAAGCAATTACACTACTTGATTGAATGATGATTCGCTCCACCACAAGGTTTTTTTCTCATCAACTCCCACCAAATAGGTGCACATTCAACAAGGATTTTGATGCTGGTTGGGCCAAGGACACAAGTTGGCCTCATTCCTGAATATCACACCTCAAGGGCGTTTTTTTCATAACCCCACCAAAACGTGCACGCATGGCTCTGAGATTCAAGAGGACCATGGTCATAAATGAGAGTCTCTCGTCAGAAAAGTCAAGAAAATGGGGAAACCCGATGTGAGAAGAAAGCCGATCTTGGTGCTCATCCCCAACGCATATCTAACCACATGACATTGTGCCACATTGAACTGTTCCAAAAATTCAGAAGAATGTAGCAGGAAGGGAATTTCTCCGGGCCAAACACCAGTGAAAATCAGCAAATTCAGGGGATGAAATCAACACCCTTCATGAGCTCACAGTTTTTCAAATACTTGTGTGAGATGGCTGTAAATTTGAAGGATTTTGCATTTTTCTGCATTTCTTGATTTGTTGATTTTTGGAAGCACACTCCATGTATTCCTCGTT
>JASGXE010007121.1:0-27627 GCA_030068105.1 Sinentomon sp. SZTP_YWyxl
AACCCCGGGAAGTTTCAACGAACAGGGAATCTCAAGCATGGGTTGTCTGTCAGTTGGTCTTGATTTTTTGCCCTCTCCTTGCTCTCTGTTTTTCATTATCGTGCAGATGTGAGAAAAGGAAAGCAAACCGTCATTGCTGGCCGTCTGACGGTGGCCTGAATTGCCCGCCACTCACCAGCAGTGATGTTTGGTCCAGCGCCACTCGCCAGCATGCTTGCCACGGAATTTGTCTGCACCCGCCAATTCGCACTTGGGCCGGGATGAAGCATTTTCGTACTGCAATTTTCGCATTTTTGTCACGTCCAGCATTTTGCTAAAATGAATTTGGGCCTCTTTACAGGTGTTATTTTCGTTCGCCAATGTCTGACATGCCCGAATCGGCATGGCGCATGGCCAGCGGTTCTTTACACTTACAGATTTAAAATTTCCCGGTCTTGAGAAACAGCTGATTGCTTGCTGTTAATAATACGTGCACGCGCCATTTACTGTTCATTTCCCGGTCTTGAGAAACAGCTGATTGCTTGCTGTTAATAATACGTGCACGCGCCATTTACTGTTCATTTCCCGGTCTTGAGAAACAGCTGATTGCTTGCTGTTAATAATACGTGCACGCGCCATTTACTGTTCATTTCCCGGTCTTGAGAAACAGCTGATTGCTTGCTGTTAATAATACGTGCACGCGCCATTTACTGTTCATTTCCCGGTCTTGAGAAACAGCTGATTGCTTGCTGTTAATAATACGTGCACGCGCCATTTACTGTTCAAACGGGCAGCACGTTTAAAATTTTAAACATAAGTATGGCTTTTTCATTTCCTCTTGACAAAAGCGCTCTTTCTCTAAGATGTTGCAGTCACACATGACCTGACCTGTTTTTGAGAACGGCATGATCCTTTTTCGATTGAAGTTGTCACATAGTCTCAGGTGATCACTCTCGCAATTGTCATTTTCCATTTTTGAGTCGCTGTGGCTACCACAACCACTTGGTCACAAACACCACTTTCACTCCAACTTTGCATGCCAAGATCCGTGATCCCGTGGTCGCAGACGGCGATGATCGGTTCCTTCCAGGGCCGGTTTTAGGGTCCACAGGGCCCCACGCACTCCATATTTTAAGCCCCTGCTTTTTTCTATCGGACAATGGTATGTCCTCTATAAAATTGTTTTTGAAGAAATAGCATGATAGCATGAGCCAATCATGAGCAGAGCAGTCGCCAGCAGAACGTTTCTGAAAAAGGACTTTCGGAAAAGGACCCCTGAATTTGGCCAGTTTGACAACGACCAAATTGGCAAAATTTTGTCTCATTGTCGTTTTTGGTGTACCCACTTGGGAAGTTTCTCTCGATCTCTTTTAGGCCTTTTAAAGGAAAGTTGCTCGATGGTAATCACATTAGTCTCTTATTTTGAGCTTAACCCTAGCGGGAAAACTCGTTTGTATTTTATTGACTTTTTGCCAACTTAAAAACCCCATCCACCAATTTTGAGAGGACTACCAAACAGGCCAATGATGGCACTTCATCACATTATTGTCAGGATTAGGTTCCTTAAGGGCAGCAAAGAAAGCTTTTTCCTTTTTAAAAGGGATTTTAAAGACTTTCGCTCTGAACTGTTGTCATCCACAATTTTTACCCCCTGGCTCCTGAAATTGTTAGCGCCCAGAATTTCCCGATAAAAAAAAACAAATCATTTTTGACAACCTTGTTGTCTTTTCCTCAATGGATCTATTGCCTTGCGATTTTTTGGCTAACCTGACGGAACAACAATGAGCTCTTCTGTTTTCTGCTTGTTCTTTGTCGTTTTTTTTTTCTTCAAAATTCCACCTAACTCTTTTTGTTATCTTTTTATCTCCATAGATATCTTTTTATCTCCATAGATATCTTTTTATCTCCATAGATATCTTTTTATCTCCATAGATATCTTTTTATCTCCATAGATATCTTTTTATCTCCATAGATATCTTTTTATCTCCATAGATCTCTTTTTATCTCCATAGATATCTTTTTATCTCCATAGATATCTTTTTATCTCCATAGATATCTTTTTATCTCCATAGATATCTTTTATCTCCATAGATATCTTTTTATCTCCATAGATATCTTTTTATCTCCATAGATATCTTTTTATCTCCATAGATATCTTTTTATCTCCATAGATATCTTTTTATCTCCATAGATATCTTTTTATCTCCATAGATATCTTTTTATCTCCATAGATATCTTTTTATCTCCATAGATATCTTTTTATCTCCATAGATATCTTTTTATCTCCATAGATATCTTTTTATCTCCATAGATATCTTTTTATCTCCATAGATATCTTTTTATCTCCATAGATATCTTTTTATCTCCATAGATATCTTTTTATCTCCATAGATATCTTTTTATCTCCATAGATATCTTTTTATCTCCATAGATATTTCCCAATGTGATAACAGAAGCAGAGCTGATGGTAGCAATAGCAAGACAGTTACCGAAAACATAGTCAACTGTGTCAAGTGGTCAGAAGTTGTGAGCTTGTACGCCGGATGGATTTCGCTGGTTGCCATCGGAGTCCTGTTCACCATCGTCACGCCATTCGCCGCATTGTTCTTCTGCTGTTGCAGGTGTGCCGGCAAATGCGGCTCTCGATCTCAGCCGTTTGACAAGAAGATCGATCCATGCAGGAGGATAATGCTCGGAATTGTCTTGTCTGTGATCACAATTATTTTGCTGTTAGTCTCTTGGATAGAGTCGTTAAAATTTCGTTTAATCCGATGAATAAGTTGGCCTGTGCTAGAGTGCAAAATGTCATTTCGGACCCTGGATCCAAAAATTTCGAGCATGATCCTGGCGAGTCCCAGTAGAGATTTTTTCTCTTCTGGGAAAACGGTCTTCACGGTCTCCCGAAAAGCTGTGGATCTTTTTTTGCCCGTTGGCACCATTTTCATCCGGGTCGGGCTCCATCTGTCCCTGGAGCCTTGCTTCCGGGCTCCCAACTGTTTGTGGCCCTTATCAAGGACTTCTTGTGACGTGCTTATAAGGTTTGCAGCTGGCATTTATTGAATTTTGATGGTAGTGTAAACAGACTCAGAGCTGAATGCGATTGACCATGTTCTGGGGGATAGGTAATTGATTGATTAAGTTGTAAAATCGACCACGCCGAGGAAAAATCACAGTAGGTGATGTCAGTCAGCAATCGAAAAGTTGCCGGATGATAAAAAAAGAAATTTGTATCGCACCAAAAGTCCCAAGCAAAATTCACATGCCATGAACATTGGAAAAGGAAAGAGAAAATTATTCATAAATTAACTGTTCAAAAATTGTGCACTCACACACTGGTATTGATTGAATGGGACCAAAACATACTTCAACTTGCCCCCTACCGAAATTAATGCCAAAACAACTGCGACTCAAGACACCAACATGATGCGTTAGAGTTCATTCACAAGCATGCCTGTTGGTTTTAGACCAATTTTTTTCTGTTTTTGTGATGTTGAGATTCTTTTGGTTGTGCGTAATGTGCTGGTCGTTCCAGGATATGCGCTTCCTCATCATGAGGTGACACCCATATTATTTCTTGATTTGCATTTATTTCATCTTTTCCAATTGCAATAAAATGCGAAACGATCAGTATTCTGGCCAATGGTGACACACACCAAAGTGACTGTTTGCATTGAAATTTCCCGGCATGTGCTGGGGTGGGTTAGGTCAGGTTAGAATAGATAAAGGCATCTAACTTAACGTTAACTTAACCTCTAGATTGTGCTAGACGAGTTATACACGATAGTCTATGCACCAACAAAGCACAATCTAGAGATAGTGAGCATAATGGAGATTAGAGATTAGAGTCAAGCACAATAGAGATAGGTAATAAAAAGGTAGGTAGGCCTACTAGTTGATCACAGATCACACCCACATTATTTCTCAATTTTCATTTCTTTCATCTTTTCAGCCATACCTGTGTATTTTATGCACAAGAATCAGTAGCTGCTATGATCATCATTGATGCACACATTTGGTCAGGTCAGGTTAGATTAGATTGATTTAGGTTAGGTGGGTCTAATCTAACCTGACCTGACCAAATGTGTGCATCAATGATGATCATAGCAGCTACTGATTCTTGTGCATAAAATACATAGGTATGGCTGAAAAGAAGAAAAAAATGAAAATTGAGAAATACTATCTCTTGTGCTTGAATCTCCATTATGCTCACTATCTCGAGATTGTGCTTTGTTAGTGCATAGACTATCGTGTATAAATCCTTCATCATCCACGCGTGTGACTGGCACACTCCACAGGGTGTGCCTGTTGATGTCAAATCCCAATTTCGAAGCTGCAAATCAAAGCACACTTGAGATGACTGATTGAGTTTTCATCAGGTGTTCCATTTCAGATTTTTTTGCAGCAGGGCATTCTTCTGGGAAGGACAAGTATAGGGGCATCGACCCAGTCAGGTGGTCAGGTTTTCAGTTTTTTGGGGCTCTGCCCCAATGTGTGGAAAACATTTTGAAATTTGGGGTTCATTTTGGGTGCAAGATTAGTGTTCTAAGAGACTACGTTTCCAATCAGGCAGATCAAATTTCCCATCAGGCAGAGCAAAAGCTACATGCCAGGGGCAAGTGAGCTGCTGAGAGGCATTTCTCTTCAGGGGAATGAACGACTCTTCAGAAATGACACCCCTGGTTTTAATTACCTTCCATTTCGGAGGGTTGTGCTTGTGGGTTGCAGGGATACCATATTTCTGGGGCGAAAAAATATATTTTGCTCTCTATCTCTCTCTTTCTCCGTCAAGTTTTCAGGATTTTTTTTACTAACTTATACCGGATCTTCTTTTTTTGTTGTTCATCGATTAGATTTGGAGTGGTATGTGCCTTTGTTACGAACGAATACTTGGAAAAGGGAGTCAAGCGTCTGCCTGATAATCTCCACCGCTCTTTGAATGATACGTCAAGATTTATTGACAACAGCAAGATCGTGAGTGTTTCCTCCTCTCTTAATTACAGAAATCGAGTGCCTTGGTTTTAAAATGGGCTCAGACGAGATGCTGGTGTTATTTTTTCTTTTTAATTTAATAACTTAATTTCCCTGGTTGAATCCTGTGCAAATTGTCCAAGATGAATGCACCAAAGAATAGGTAGACTTCATGACTGAGTTAAAATTCCAATGGAGATAGTCAGTTCCAGTCCTCTGAGATCTGAAGAACTTTTCCTCGTATAAAAATGAGTAGGCTACCCAGGTACCCTGGGCATAACCAGAAATTCCGAAATCTGCGAGATATGGAACCGTTTCCAACTCCTATACCAGTGTGGGCAGCCGCAACATTCTGAATTTTTCAGCAGAACTGTGGAGAGAGGTGTGTGAAATTGAGCTGAAGGTTTGAAGAAAAAAAGAAATGTGTCAGAAAAGGAGCCGAATTGGGAGCGAAAAATTAGAACAGAATGTTGGGCTTTTCAATGGGTATTTCCCTGTGAGCGATCAAGATTAAGATTTTAATGTTCTAGTGTCACTTTGTTCTGCCTTACTTACGTCACATGCTGGGCTACCCACATTCTCCATATCTCAAGACACTTATCAGGAATCTTTATTGCTTCCAGTGACCGGCTGCCTGAAAGCAAAAACGTCATTGCAAAATAGAACTTGCCATTTTTTTATTATTGTTTGTCAGCCAGCCTCTTGAATTGTTATCTCCTACAGAGATAAGCGTAATCTGTGCCTCTCTTGTTCAAATAAAGAACCCATGTTTGCAATGTGGTGGATCCATAATTCTCGAATTCAAAATGAATAAGATTAGAATAGACTCTTTCGGGAAATATTTTTAGGTAGGATGAGATAAAAATGTATGATTCGTAAACAAAAAAAGAACAATGAATTTATAATAAAAATAAATTAGCAAAAGAATAATTCGCAGGTAAAAAGAATGATAAATAGGCAAAAATAAATTGACCCATCCGCTTGCATAAGCCAAAAAGGTAATTTACCCCCTTGACACTGCTTATTTTAGAAGGGCAAAAAATAAGGGTCACACTAAAATTCCAATAATTTCATACGTGATCTGAATTATGGGATGAGGCATCTTGAGTTGCAAAAGAAATTTGGCATTTACTTTGCCTTTGGCCAGATGCACTTTGAAGACGTCCGTATACTGCCATTTTTAGGCCGAAACAATGCCTGCAAAGGTGCAAAAGAATTCCATTCATTAAAAAAGGTTTTGTTCCTCCTGAATGCCAGAGATGTCAATGATAAAGAATGCCATAAATATGCTAGATTTTGCCAAAAACATTTGATGGCTTCTCGACAGTTGACACAGCAGCTGCAATGTTCCACAACATCCGCAAGATGGCTGGATTGCTCATATATGGAGGCCATAAAACGCATTGTGGAAAATGCCTTCCGCTTGATGTAAAAAGGGTCAGTTTTTGAAGAGGGGAGTTATGATTCTGATTTATGGGGAGGACGGGTTAATTGGCAATAACAATTGATTCATACAAAAAATAATACAGAAAAAAATGTACAAAACCTGCAACAAGCCAGCTAACAGTGCTGGCTTGTTGGAGCTTTTCCAGATTGCCTGTTAGAGGTTTTTCCAACTGATTGTTCCTTCGAAATTGAGAGATTTGGAAAGAATCCTCTTTATCCTGCCTCTTTCGGAAAAAAATTAACTCAAGTCGAGAGAAAGTTCTAAGAAAATATCCAAAAAGTTTAATTGTGTCAGAATCGAGAAAGTGTTCGCGTGGAAGCTTTGAGAGGGTACCATGATGTCTAGAGTCGAGTGAACTAGGCTCCTTGGCAATGTAACACAGTGTTACTTTGATGCAATTTAATGCCGTCTCAAGGTGTGTGAAATGACACTACGTTTCAGAGGAATCACCCCTCCTTCCTCCACTTGGAACCTCCAAGCACCAGAGAAAGGAGGAGTGATTCCTCCAAAACGTAGTGTCATTTAACACACCTTGAGAGGAAATAAATAATTACATCAAAGTAACACTGTGTTACCTTACCAGGGTGCCCAGTTCACTTGGTATTGTCTTTTTCACCAGGCTGGTTGCCAAGTTTTCAGGATGCATCAGATCAAAGGGTGTTTCCTCCTTTACATTCCCTCATCCTGCTTCATTTGTGCCTGTTAGGGCATTCTAGCCTTTTGTACCATCTTCTTTGCTTTGAGAACCAATTAAACATCGTGTGCACCAAAGCCACTTACCCTAACCTGAACCCTAAGCTCGAAAAAAGTCAATTCCATGTTAAGATGCACCTTACTCAATGATGGAAAAGGAACACTTGTGTAAAGAAATCAAATTTTCCAACAGATTTTTTTCATGAAAATTTTATGTGGAGAAATCTGTTGGAAAATTTGTTTTCTATGCAAACGGTTTTCCTTTCCATCGTTGAGAAAGGTGCATCTGAATGTGGAATTGAATTTTTTCAAGCTTAGGGTTTCATTTTGATGGTTGATGCAGTCTGTTTTTGTTGCCAATTTCCATTCATCTTGTTCCTTCTCCTGGCAGGAATTGAATCATGTTTTGGTGAGAAATTATCAGGAACTGGAAAGACAGTTGAATATATCATTGGACAGTAAGTTGAAGAAAGGAGGAGGGCATGTGTTACCCAACTTGTGCTGTTCCCCAACTTGTGCCGTTACCCAACTTGTGCTGTCATCATCACTCCTTCAGAAGACAAAATCATCTAGCTCTACTTTGATTGTCAAAATATAGATGTATTTCTAAGCTATGTTGCCTAATTTTTAAGCGTTTGTTCCAAAACTTCTCCATTTGTTTGTTTGAAATTTACCCTCGCTCAGTACATGATTTGCTGATTCGTTTCCATGGAAGTCCCATAAAATTTAGGAACTGGTCATAGGTGACTTCGTCTTTTAAGGTCATCCCAACCATCTAAAAATTATTGAATCCGTCAGGCGATGGCATTGTATGATAAGCTGTCATCTCCATAAAGTTGCCTCAAAAATTCATGAATTTTTGCTGCCGATTCCCGAAAATATCATTCCTTCCAAAATTTAATTTTGCAACAACAATTTTTTAAAGCTTTTTGAACCACCCTGTTCTAAGAACCAAATTCAACTAATGGCATGAAATTTTCCTGGCTTTTTCCAACATGTTCTCGTACAACATGCCAGTGGTGCAAAGATTTCGATATTTCAGCAAAAGAAACTGAAGAATCAGTGAAAGAAATGGAAGAACCCACTTCCAGACCTTTTCGAGCGACCTTCGTACATAGTTTACAAGAAGGAGCAACGTCTGTCGGAATGTTTC
The DNA here is from genome assembly GCA_030068105.1 of Sinentomon sp. SZTP_YWyxl. Taxonomy (NCBI): domain Eukaryota; kingdom Metazoa; phylum Arthropoda; class Protura; order Sinentomata; family Sinentomidae; genus Sinentomon; species Sinentomon sp. SZTP_YWyxl. The sequence continues at coordinate 8,241 of JASGXE010007121.1, forward strand.
TCTAATGGAGTGTTTGTAGCTGTGCAACTGTGTTTCCATCAGGGCGTCTGCAGACCTGGGAAACCTGGAATTGTCAAAGGAATTTTGCCATTCTGGAAAAGTCTGGGAATTTGTGAAAGTTCTTTACAAAGTCAGGGAATTTTTTGGAAATTTGTCTTTATCTGGCAAGTGAAGTTTTGAAATTTCTCTTTCTCTGGCAAGTAAAGTCTCTCAGGTTCTTTAGAACAGGGCTTGACTGGATTTCTTCATCTCCTTGTTGGCCTTGCTTTTCCAGATTCTTTTCACACATTTAGTCTGGCTATTAGACATGCTGAGAGATGCAGGGCAATAATTAGTAGCAAAAATGTCTGGAAATTTTGGAATTTCCATCTGGAAAAACCGGAAAAGTCAAGGAAAATAGTGTGTCCAGCTGCAGACATCCTCTCCATGCATTGTTTGCCATTTTCACGACAGTTACTTGCAGTATCTTATGATTGTATCCACTATTCTTTCTCAGCTGTGGGAGATTCATTGACAGTCAAATTGGGTGAAGTCTCACAGGCCATTGCAATTGATAATTTGACATCCATTGCTGCTGGTTTGAAGGTTGTAAGAAGAGACCTGATTGGTGTTCAAGGCGACAGCAGCCAACTGCAGGACAAGGCTAGACAGCTACAATTTGGTTTGTTCATTTCGTCTGTCCATATTTTTAATCTTCATTTTTTCATGAAGTACAGGTTCAGAAGGAACGTGTTTTTATTTTCCTATTCTTTTGGATTTTTATTTTCTCGTGAGTTTTAGAAATAAACCTGCAATTTATTGGAGTGTTAATTTGCACACGTGCAGTGTGTTACAGCATCAGTGTGAAATGTATACCATTTTAGGTGTCGGTCAAAATGTGAACTGTTCAGGCTATTACACTGTTTTTTATCAACATTTTTTGAAGCTTTTTTGTTTTTATAAACGTTCGTCTCCTGTTAAATTTTTCTTTGGCTCTAGAAGAATCTAGAAATTTTTATTTTCATGGTAACTATCTTATTTTCATGGTATCTGCTTGTAGATTTTGTAATCCCAAACCTGGTTTTGCCAATACAAAAATCCAATCACAAATATGGTATGTTTGACATTAGATTTTGCAGACACTAACAATTTGGTTCTCCAGAAAAGGCTCTGTCGACATGGTGACTGTGTTGAGGAATTATTTTGGCATATTTTCTTGTTTTTTTTTTTTTTTTGGTTGGGATCAGCAAAAACATAACCTGTATATCCCAATATTATGGCATTACATGGACCTCGGTCATGTTTACCTGATAGAAGTTTTTTTCTTTCAGTGGATAGAACATCGCTGAGGTTGGCGATGTTTGCTTGGAAAAATTTAACAACCTCTGTGAGGTGGCTACCTCCTCGCCGAGGTTAATTTTTTTTCATAGGACTAAATGTGCCTCGCAACTCGGGAGTTTGCATTACCCCCGTATTGATCTCTCCACTTATTTGTTTCTCTTCTTTTAGGTTTGAGCACACTGAGGTCAGACTTGCTGAACCTCCTTGCCAAGTGCAAACCAACGTGTGATGAGTTGTTGGAGAAATATGACATTGATCAGTTGTCGGTCGAAGCACAATTTGATCTGGTTAGTCCGAAGTGCCAACACCATCTCCAGAAAAAGAGATATTGTTCCTTTGGTCATTGATTTTCACTGAGCACAGTAGGCAGCTGCCCCCTGTAGAGTGGCAACGGAAATACTTTACCCACACTCAAATATGCAAAAATTGCAATCATTGTTGGATTTCAGCAAGAACTCCAGTCGGAGATTTAAGATGCCCTTTTTTATTTATCAAGGTTGCAACCCAATGTGTTGATACAATCTGCCACTTTTATTTCTACCTCATGCAAAAGAGGAAAAGATATGTTTCGAAGGCAACACTGACTAAAATGGGAGTGCATGAACCTTCATTGAGCTCACTAAGTAACATTGAATTTATTTATGCACACCCATTTTTGGACAAGGATAGCCATCCTAATTCACGGGTTCCTATGATCTGATCAGGACAAGCCAATTCCAATAGAGATAGCCATGCCTTTTTGTGTCACCTGTATGGAGCGAATTGGTGGAAGACATCATTGAGTAATTGTGCAACATCTTCCCAGTGAATTTTGTGCTGTTCCCAATGAAGAAATATTTCATTTGCTTTGCTTCCCCGTCTGCATATCGGGGTTTTATGCTTACAATTTGATGCAAATTGCACATTCTTTCTTGTTCAGATATCTTTACGAAAGGTTTTCTTTTGCATTTCTCCTTGTTTCTGCCTGGATTGCAGCTCATGGAAAAATATGTTCCAGAGGTAATAATGGACATGTTCCACATTGTTTTCTTCAAACTGATCATTTTCTCTTTGTTGTGAAGTGAAAACTGTGAGGATGTATTTTTTTGTTATCATGCCCTGTCCACCATTGTGCGCATTTTGTTGTCCAAGTCAACCCACCCATTTTGGAAATCTCAAACCCAGTTTTGACTCCGAAATTTCACCCTTACCGGGAGGTTCAACGATTTTATCTCTATGGTGTGAGTTGAGTCGACATTTCGTGTGTCCGTTATCAAGACGAGACTGGTTGAAAGAGGCGTGGTTGCATGGTGAGTGTCTCAGAAGGTGCAGGGGGGAAGTAGGTGGAAGTTGGGTGAGGGAGAAGTGGCTGCAGTTTTGTTGGAGATCCGCTAAAGAGTTGGGGTAACAGGTGGGGCAGGATGCGGGGGAAAGGAAGGTGAGGGGGACGGGGAATGGGGGCGGAGGCTATGATTTGGAGAAAAGGGGCTTCCAGGTGGCAGGCAGGGGGGCTGCCACCTGGAAGCCCCCAGGTGGCAGCCCCCCCCCCTTTTTGATGATCAACCACATTTATTTGTCCCACAGGGCAAAGTAAACTCTGGGTTGGTCATGCCAAAAGAAGAGTTGCTACTCAACAAATCCTTGTGTGTATAGTAGCGGCGGAATTAGATTACCCAGACAGGAAAAAATTGCCATTCTTGAGATTTTGGCAAAAACTACAGTCCACATAAATTAAGGATCCTATTTTATAACCGAGGCCAAAATCCAACTCCTCTAGAAAGCTTTGTTGCAATTTGGCGCTTTAATTTCCACCAAATGCATAAGAGTAAAAAGAAAGAAAGAAAAAAAAAAATTTCGGAGGCAACAGTTAAATGGGGAAAACACATGTTTGCGTCATCTTTTTCCGCCGCCACTTTACACGTTGTTGGTGATTGAAAATTTCGGAGAGTGCTGTGTAATTGCTCCACTTCCCCTGGAGAAGTGAAGCCCAACAGAAATTCCAAAAAATGTTCTTTACCCATTGATTGCCAATTTTGGCATGCTTACATCTTGTTGTGTGAATTTATGGAATAATTAAACAAGTGCTTTTTGGAAGAAATGACCACTCAATTCACTTTTTGTGAGCATTTTCCGGTTTCCCAAGGGGTAAGCCCTTTCCCATTTGGGGAAACGCTTCATTAGATTTCATGTTTCTCAGTTGAGAATGGTGGGAGTAAGAAGGCACTGACTTGACAATATGTATTCCGCCAAGTTGTTGTCCTGTACATGTTTCCGGCGCATATCTGAAATGTCTAGAGTGGACCAGTCCACTCTAGAGATCTGACGGCGTGATGCTTCTGAAATGCAGTGCAATGCTAATTGAAGGAACTAAAAAGAGTTATACAGGGTGAGTCACCTAGATTGTTAGTTTTTTCGATTGCAATTTCCGCGAAAACGGAGATACCTATCTCCAAAACCACCCCTTGCACCCCTTCAAACACCCCCAAATGTGGCTTCACCAAATCGCAAAAGACTGAGGTCTCAGGCCCCATCATCCGAGACACGAAAAACGCATACCTGCTGAAAAATGCCCCTCCAACCTCTCCACCCCTTCCCGCAGAAAACCACCCCTGAAACGGAAGCCAAGGGATGGATTTGAGTTGGATCACTTCTGGTGCCTTCAGATCAAGGAAATGAACAACTTTGTAATTTAAACCATGGACCTCCGAAGCACAGTTCTGGAGATAATGCGCAGCATAAATAACAACCCTAACTACCCTTCCCAAAAAAAGGGTGTAGGGGTGTCAATTTGGGAGAACCCAATGGAACCAAACGAAACGCAAGAGAACCAGGCTCCAAAACCTCCATTGCACCACAATTATTGTAGGTGCAGCCGTTTTCGCGGAAACTGCGATCGAAAAAACCAACATTCGAGGTGACTCACCCTGTATTGTCCACTGAAAGCTTCAACTTCTAGGATCATCATGCTTTCTTTCTCTCTTTCTCTTAGCTTCCAAGTGTCAACACAGCTCTAGATGACGTTGGCAGTCTTCTGCAAGATGGTATCGAGGACCAAGTTCTTGAAGGACGGGATGAATTTTACCGTATCTCAGATGTCATTCAGTCATCCGTTGGAAATACTGTTAGCGATGTGAAAAAGGGTTTACGAAATGCAGGTTAGTTCCGATACCAACGAAGGGTTTTGTTTTTCTTTTGCAATTCCCTTCCTGAAGAATGGAATGCACTCGAGGTCTGCATCATCACATAAGAATATCATTTTTCTTACACCGATGGTATCATGCTGTCAAGCGTGTTACTTGCCATCGACAATTTTTTCGGAGGTTCATCGGCTGATGCTCTGTCTCGTTTTCAAAATAATGTGCAAGTTCACACATGTTACTTACTTGTTACTTTCTTGCATTACTTGTTACTTACATTACTTGTTACTTACACTTGTTCACTTACATGTTACTTTCTTACTGTGGCACAAATGGTGCATCCTCCCTCGGCGAGGCACAGTAAATGAGGTCGGAAAGAGAGACTTAGTGGCCAATCTCTTAGTCCTTCAGATGGGACTTTAGAAGGAGGTCCCATTTGCAGTATCACACTGCGCACGTTAAAGAACACCTGGCTCCAAGTCCAAGACAGTGGCTTGGCAGGTTACACAACAGAGAAGCCACATCTCACAAGTCACACGTCTGCTGCTCTGCAGAGCATGATTCTCTCCGGGAAATCCTGCGGGTTGGGGTGTATACACCGTAAAACTGGTTCTAGTCGTTTCAGTTGAATGCAGAGCAAATTGAGCTACTATTATGGGGCATAGTTCTCCTTGCGAGCCCAAGGTGTGTGCAACAAGGTAAATGGTCGGACCACCAGCCGAATGGCTATCAGTCCATGATGACTCCACGATGATGATGTTTTTCTCGTTTTTTCTTATACGAGGTATCCATGCATTTTTATTATTCAAGCTCACGGGAGTGCATGCATTTTTCTCACGCACACATTCATCTGACACATGCATTTTGCACATTCAGGCTTTCGTGCAAGTCGTGGAAGTTGAATGCGCTTTCATGCATTTTTCTTGTTCATGCTCGCATGGGAGTGCATGCATTTTTCTCATGCACATATTCATCTCGCATTTTTCTCATTCAAGCTCTCATGGGAGTGCATGCATTTTTCTCATGCGCACATTGATATCATGTGTGTTTTCTCATGCATGCATTTTCTTGTCAGATTTTGGCCTCGGTAAAAAAAGGCAAACTCAATTTGTAGGTACAGAGTGAAATTTTACAAATTTATTCTCCAGTTTTTTCTCTGCGATGATACAGCAATCTATCGCGTGTATATCAAAACCACGTTTTTCCGGTTTGTTTTGAATAGATCCCAGCTGTTTGTGGTCCGATTGCGGTGACATTTTCACCAGATGGTGTTGACACTTGGGCAACAAATCTGAACTAGAATGATCATTGTATGACTATTTTTAGCCAAGTTAGATCATTTATAGCCATCAGTTTTACGTTTTTTGGCATCGCTAGACATTTTTCATCCAGAAAAATCACTTCCAAGTTCAGGAATTTGTCCCCAAGTTCAGGAATTTGTCCAATCTAGTTCACTTTTGTCCTTGGCCCTTACTGTAGTTCCACACCAAATTTCAACTCTTTTGGACCATGGGCTTCTGAGATCTATTAAACAGCCTAGCGCTACGAATGCACGCTTCAAAGCGTAATATATCTAGCACGAGAGAGCTGGAGAGGTGGGGTGTGACTTGAAAAACTTGTTTTTCTGACACCGAATTGCCTGCACAATTTCATTCAAATCGGTCGACATTCGGCAAAGATAGTATTTTTGGGTTACGGTTTACCATAAGCAAGCTTAACCTGACCTAACACTACCCTAACCTAACCTAACCAAACTCAAACCCTAACTTAGCCTACCTAACCTGACCTGATCAACAGGCAAGGTCAGGTTGAGTTAGCTGATAAAAAATTGCGTGTCACCAACAAGTAGATTGCCGATGTGCCTCAGATCTTGGAATGGTGACGTTTGAAAAATGAATTCTGAAAAACTGAAATCTTGGCAAATGCCATCTGGCCAAGTTTGTCAAAAAGGCTTCAGGATTTGGGGAGCGCCATCCCTCAAATCCACTGATACGGGAGGTCTGTCCCGTGGTACCCCACATGGACTGCTTCCATAATGATTTGTTTTTTCTCTTTGCAGGTGAAAATCTTGAGCTGGGTGTGAAAAATGTTACAAAAATGGTTGATCATGCCGACTTGACAGGAATTCATGAGACAGTAGATACATATGACAGTCGCTACGTCAAACCCTACTCAAAGTACAGGTAGGTGTCCGTTGGAAATTGTTCTTCTACGATCTTGGGGGTTCCAATTTGAAATTTACATAATTTTGAGCAAGTATAAGCATGATAGATTTGCCAATCATCCTTGACATTGGTCAAATAGTGGCGACATGATTTGCTGAAAATGTGGTAACCTTTGTGCATGGAATTCCGGACTTCCCTGGACAGTGGATTGTGGATTGCTTGCCTCAGGCATTGTTTGGCCAGTGCATAGCTTGGGGGATATCGTCAACACTTGCGGCAACTGCCTCTGAGGGTTTTTGAAGGGAAGATTGTGGGAGCACTTGATATCTTGCAGGTCGCAACAGAATTATGTTGCCGTCACGTTGATGTCGCTCACCACTTGTTGCGCATCTCAGCAAAATTGCATTTGAACGCTAGTGCCGGATTGTAACGTTGAACTTTTAGATTTTACCATCACGGGAATGGAAGTAACCGAAAAATATTGTGGTGAGCAAACTTTACGCTGGGGTTTTTAGATCTTGGGACTTATGCATCACAGAAGGCCAAAATCTGGCTAGAATGGTTGTACCGCTCGGGTTGTACTGTCAAAAAATTTCGACAGTGCTGTCAAAGGGTGGAAATCACCACAAGCAGTGGTGTCCCGAAATTCGGTTTGCTGTTTACGCTAGATTTTTTTTTATAGATTTGGGAACCTCTGCATCACGTAAAGTTGAAGTTGGTTCGGAATGTGTGTGCCACGATAGCACCAATTTGCACCATCAACATTTTCGTTTTTGACATCCCGGGTTATTAGGATGTACAGTTCCGGGAAAATTAATGGAACCACACATGCAATTTAAATGCAGTTTCGGTAGTCAATGATATTTTTGATTCCGTGACAAAAATTTAGCACCAAAGTTTTTCCTTTGTAGTCCAACCAAATGAAGAAATAAATTGAAAGTGTTTTTTCTCAAACATAGGTATGCAATAAAATTGTTAAAACAAAACTTGTGAAACAGATGTCACAACATGTTGATGAAACACGACACGTTTTTCTTCGTGAAAAAAAAAAGACGCAAGGAAAGGAAAGTTTCAGAGGCAGCACCCTTTCTGCCATTTAATTTACATCGTTAATTTTCCCCGTGCTATGCTGTCGAAAAGTTTTAACGGTACAAACCGGTGCAGTAAATCGTTCTTTCCCCTTTTTAACGTTTCTGATGCATACGTTCCGGGATCTCAAGAACATCAAGCTGTGAAGTTGGCTTGCCTGGGCTACATCCACTTCCAGGATGGCATCATTGAAAATTTGATGGCACAATCCTAGCTTGAAAGCTTTATAAGCTTTCAAGCCCTGCTTCGATTTTCTGTGACGTGTGAATTCCGAGATCTCGAAAACCTTGGCGAGAAGTCGCCAATATTTTTGGGTTATTTTCATCCCCCGGGATGGGGGAGTGCGCCGTGGTTGCAGGTTCATGTCCTGCACCCTGTAAGGGAGATCGGTCGGCCGTCTGACGACTAACCGATTCTCCCGACCAAGATGACCACAACCTTCTGTTTGTGTTGTCCTTGTGCCGTTTTTGTGCTGTCTTGTCTTGTCCCGCTCTTTTGGAGTTGCCAGCCATCGGTCAACCTGGAAGGGGTTATTTGTTGCATGCTTTGTGTCACCACAATACTCCACTTACCACAGGCCTTCTGCGGCCATGAGTATTGCATGGCGGAAATCAAATCAAATCAATTTTCATCCCCCGGGATGGGACTTCATTCAAAATTTTTACTGAACAATCTGGTAATATCGCGGCACAATCATTTTCCATACATTGGCTTTCTCTGATGCAGGATTTCCGAGATCTAAAGAAATCCTCGCATGAAGTTGATTCGTCACTTTATTGGGGTTATTTCCACCACCTGGATGGAGCTATAAAATTTTCATCGGCGCAAACATGGCACAATCATTGAGAATTTTGCAAAGATCTGCAATCAAGTGACGGGCCAACGTCACCCACGTCACAATCACAACTGCTTTTGCCATCATTCAGAAAATGGCCAACACAGGGCCTGGTGATCCATTGAACTGTGCCGTAACGATGGCTGGTAACTCACGGACATCCTCTGTACAAACAAATGACTGGTCCACGGGCGAGTGGTACTGGCCAAAAAAACTTTTCTGGAAACATGGCATTTGTGCCAATGTTGCAAAGAACACTGTTAAGAAGCTGGGATAACTGTTTGATTGAACTAACTCAACTGCCGTGATATTTTGTCCTTTTCATGGTGTATTTCTTCTTTTCTGTTTGTGATGCTTTGACCAGTGGCCACATGTCAGGTAGCCACTTTGGTGAGACAGGTTGTTTTGTGAGCTGGCCGTCTTTCTACAGGGTTTCCGAGAAGCAGCTGTTTCTGAACAGGTTTTTCAATTTTTTCAAACCTTTCAGATATTATGCCGATCTTGCACTGACACTCATTCTGCTTTTAATTGTCACCTGCCTCAGTTTTGGATTGTTCTTTGGGTTTTGTGGAAAAAGGCCGGACAACATTTACGGAGACAACAGTTGTAGCAAAGGGACCGGTGCCAGTTTTCTAATGTCGTAAGTTTTATTCTCGTTTAAGATGGGGAACAAGTGCCCATTAAAAAGTTTTTAAACGGTGACTGCCCATCCCACTTTGCTGCCAGGTGCTGGCAACTTCGGCCTGGCATTGGCGTTGTTAACAGCACCATTTTGTATACTGCCACTTTTGCTAGTTTTCCTTGGATGGTGTGGGTAAGATATTTGGGATGAAAGGAGCGGCTCTGCTTCGGCAACGGCTGGCTGGGCCTCGGCTGTAGGCTATCCCACGTTCAGGTTGCAGCTTTTTCCATGGCTTCTTGACAAGTTTTCGTGCCACCCCGCATGTCCTTCACCAAGGCTATCCAGAGTTCAGGTCGCGGCTTTTTTATTGCAGGCTTCGCTGGTTCCGACGTGTGAGCTGGCCTGCACTGGCTCCAGCAGCGACTAGTCACGTACTCTGCGGGAACCTCTCCTATGTTCGGGTGCCTTGACTTGCAAGCAACGAGCATATTTTTGTGAGCTTTTTAATGCAAGGGTATTTCGTGGCCATTCAGGGCCCAACACAGGCTTCTCAGCAGGTTGCCCTCAGATACAGAAAAAAGGAAATTTCAAATTGCGGCTGCCAGATTCAAGGCAAGTTTTATTTGCTCCCAGCAGTCTGCAGATCAGGGCCTGATAGCATCCGCCAAATGAAAAAACAAAACAGGACAGGTTGTCCGCAAAGAGCAGTATGTTCTTGCTATTGGAAATCGTTTTTGCCATTGGAGACATCATTGTTTCCGTGACTGTACCATTCTTTCTCTGGTTTTTCTAAAATGTTCCAAAAGTCTCGGCAAATTTGTCTTTCGATCTTGATAACGTAGCTTTAAATTCGATGCAAAAGCTTTAAATAGCTTTTGCAAAAGCTTTAGATAGCTTTTGCATCGAATGGTTTCTACATTGCTTGAAGCCTCGCTACCTGGAATTGTGTTTGTGATGAATTGTGAATTGACATGTCAGAATATCAATTAGTTCCAATTGAATTATCATCCAATCATTATTTTGAAAGTGCGCACTTCCCAGTGATATGGTTTTAATTCAAACACCTTTTGTGCTAGTGTAATTTTTGCCAGAATTGGATTTTGTACCCCTTGTAACAAAAGTCCGCAATTCAATTTTAGATAACGCCAATACCCGGTGAAATGTTAAAAAATGATTACCAATTCAAACCTGCTTACTTCCATGCGTGTTTATTGCCCCACTAACACGAATCCTGTTTTGTCATCTCATTAAAATTGTGAATGCAGGTTGAGTTCCATTTTTATCGAACGTTTTTGTCATGACCTGGATTTGAACCCATGCCCTTTGATCACGAGACAGAGTGCACTCGCCACTAAACCACAGCGCCAAGACGAAATAGATTGGGCTCATGCCAAGAGTTTTTTTTCTCTTTCAAGGGCCACCTACTTGATGTTCTTTTTCTTCTGGCTATTGATGTTGCTGACCTTGGTTCATCTCATAATTGGGAGTGCTATTGACCAAGTGGCCTGCAATGCCCTCAAAAATGGAAACAACAGCCAGGTTTTTGATGTTTTGGATCTCGAACTGGATCGGATGAAGACTCGATACTCGGATATCCCGGAAAATTTGTCTGCAAGGCATTTGCTGAAGTGAGTTGATTTTTCAAGAGATTGCCATTTAGCTGGGTGGAAACTTGGAGAACTAGAGATAGCAAACTCACTTTACGATTTGCTCCCGATTCGAAGGAAGCGGAGCTGACGTTTCGGTGCCACCCCCACTCTCCGCTGACGAAGCCAACTAATGGATCAGCATAGCAGACGACGGCTGAAACTACATGGGGCATTCTACGCAACCAATATCGAAAGTCAAAGTTGTCAAATGAAAACCCGTGTTGTCATGTTGAATGTGTTGTGCCATTTGTGCCAAATCTAGTTTTTATTTTATTCAACATTACAACACTGGCTTTCATCTGACCAACTTCGACTTCGATGTTGGTTGCATAGAATCTGCCATCCCATCAAGTTTTGGCCGTCGTCTGCTATGCTTGATTGCTATGCTATGCTTGGTTGGCTTCGGTCAACGGGGAGCGTGATGCCTCCAAAACGTCGGTTCCACTGTCTTCAACTTGAGAATAAATTGTCAAGTGAGTTTTGAGTTTCTTTTGGCTGTCGCACCACCATAGCCATTGTTGAAAGATTGAAAGAAATGGGAAGAAATCTTCAACTGCACACTAATTGTTTTCGATGTGAAGTTTACCACTGTACCACAAACCATCAACGTTTGACTTCATTGCCATTTGCCTTCAGCAGCTTTTGTGTGAAGCATGTCCCGTAACTTGAAGGGAGCATATCATGTTGATCGCGGTTGGTCACGTAATCGGTAGAGCATACTGAAAATGGTGATAATGAATTGGCACCGCCAAAAATCGGCCATTTCAACCATCTTTTGTGATTTCTTTATCATTTCAGTCAATTAAAAGGCAATTCCAGCAATTGTGAATGAGAAAATCCACAAAATATGAAAATTTCCACGAAATTCAATGATTTCCACGAAATATCTCCATTTTTCAGCTTTACATGCAAAAACATCATGGTTTTCCTTTTTTAATTAAGTGGCAAGCATAGTGCACAAAGACATTTGAAAGACTGAGCTTTCTTTTGGTCTTTTCTCAGTCTCTTATTCAGTGTATTTGCATAATTTTTCTGTTGTATTATTCTTGTGAAAGTCAAAGTAGACACACTGTAAAAATGATTGAAAATGCGTTTCTGACAGATTCGTGCATTTTTATTTCCACAGCCAAATAACGGAATTTTTTGGACTTTTGAGTGAAATTTTCCAAAAATTATCACCATTTTCAGCGTGCTCTAGTAATCGGCCTATCACCGGAGATAGTATTGTAGTCCACTCATTCAAAGGTGGACACGATATCTCCGAGGAGTGCGATGGGGTTCAGTCAAGCTGATGAAGTCGAAGAGGTGGTGGTATTTGGTCTGGTTGAAAACTTGACATCATGTTGATATTATATTTCATTAGTTTCGTTTCAAATCAAAGGTCATGCATTTCCATAACAGTGGAAAAGCCTCCATTGCTGGAGTCTTTCCCTCCTCGTATTGTGTTGACGGACAGGTTTTGGAAGTGGTTAGCAGTTTCAAGTATCTTGGGGTGATTTTGACAAATTATTTGAGTTGGAGTGCCCACGTACAGGCAACAGTTAGTAGAGCATCCAGTACACTGGGATTTATAAATCGAAACTTAAAGTATGCCACAATAAAGCAGAAAAAGCAAGCGTATGTTTCCCTTGTTCTCCCGATCCTTGAATATGCTTGTGCGGTATGGAATCCTTCTAAAAGGACTGATATTCAAGCCTTAGAGAGGATTCAAAGACGTGCTGCTAGAGCAATTTCTGGCAATTTTGAAAGAACGGCAAGTGTGACAAAAATTTGCGTGAATTAAATTTCCAAACTTTTGTGGCAAGACGTCAATCTCATTGCCTAAATTTATTTCAGGAAATTGTTTCAAATAAACTCGACTGTCCCCTCCCATGTGTATTCCATTAAACAAATTCAAACGTCGGACTGACAATGGATTGAGCTTCACGCTACCTAGTTGTAAGAGGAGTCTTTTCAATTCATTCTTTCCACGCACCATTTCTGAGTGGAATGCTCTCCCTAGGGACTCTCCCTTGATCTCTGGTACACTTTCCCGTATGTCTCGCACCAACAGAGTTTCCTGAATCTTACAATTGTTGCAACAATTTTGTTTCTATATTTGCATTGGAACAAGTCTGTAATTACTGTTTTTATGATCCTGTCACTTATTGTTACTCCTATAGCGCCAAACATTTCTGCTGTATATTGTGATTAAATACAAATACAAATGCCAGGTGGCTTGCTTTGCTTCGAGGTTAGCGATTCAACTATTGAAATTCCCGTTGGCCGCCTCCCCTCACCACTGACAGTCCCTGGCTCAAGAATTGTGTGTGTATTCTCTTATTTGTGAACTAGTTTCCGGAGGGCGGAATTGGAGGAGAGCTTGAAAAGTAAATTTTGTCCCCTGTTGTGCAAGTCCCACCAGCGTCCTGCAAAACAATGGAATCTTGTGATCCCATTTTTGGATTGTGTTTGGATTATATGGATTGGTGGTATATTCTATGGATATCAGAGCGTCAAGATATCGGATGCGTCGTCCGTTATCATGCGTCTTATTGCTGCAACACACGGTGCATCCGAGACGATGGCTCAACTCGCCGATATTGGAATAAGATTATCGGAAGTTAGCCGCTTCAGTCCTGAGTGCCATATGTGGCACCCATATTATGGATGCATTGCACAAACGAGAAACGCATTGTTTAGGAAGTGATGCCAAGACCAGAGTGCCACCATTGGTGCCTTGCTGTTCCAGACACAAAGACCAGACATGCAGCAGAGTAATAAAAGTTTAGTAGGAGCAAAGTGCCCTATGTGGCACTCTGGACTTGGTGGCCAATCTACATGCTTGTGTCTGTTCTCTATGAAGTGGAAAGCAGAGCGCCACATATGGCTCCTGGACTTGGTGACAAAACAGCGGCTTATAATTGGACTGAAAAGGTTAATGCCTTTGCATCATACGCCCATCTCAAAGTTGCTGCCCGACTGTTTACAGTTTGTTAGAATTTGTCAAGTTAGTGTCTCTAACCACTCGTGTGTCCCCTCATGCCCGGTTCTTCCAAGCGTGGTTAACTTCGAGTTAACCAGTGGTTTGTTAACTACTGGTTAAATATAACAGAGGATTAATTTCAGTTTCTGTTCTTTTGGCATTTTCCAACCTTTGGTTTGTAAACCACTGGTTTGGCAACATTTAACCACAGGTTAGCAGCTATCTCCTTCCTCTCCGCCGTCTTCTTTAAAATTGCAGTGGTAGAATAACAGCGATGTTTTGGAACGGATTTGCAGGAAGGCAGCGTGGCTTAGTTGGGAGCGCGTTCGCTTCAGATGCGAGAGGTCCCGTGTTCGATTCTCGGCTGACGCGAAATTTTTCAATTCAAACTCTCCGAGTGTTTCGTGTCAGAAACTTCCAAGACAACACGTTTTTTAAAGTTTTTGCTGACTTTTTTGTTTCTGATGGGTCCCGCCATTCCGATTTCATGAAAAGATGCCAACAGACGTGTGTGTCCAAGAAACACTCCAAATTCACGAAATTCAGTTTAGAAAAATTCAGAATTGTTGGGCAAGTTTTGCCATTTCACATCGGTTGACAGGAAAGGTCAATAATTTGATGGTATCTTTTCCTGATGCGTTTGATAAATGTTCCCAAGGACCCTGCTATCTTCTGAACGATCTCTGAATTGTTTCACGAGGATAACCACCACATTCTGTCGCGAAACATGCAGAGTAAATGGAATTTTCTGACATTATTGTTTTTTTATTTTTAGAGCGGATCCCACATTTTTGTTTTGTTGTGTTTTTTTTTCTTTTTTTGTTTCTGCTCTTTTTTTGCCTGCCAGGCAAGACATTTTCCTTACCGGAGTTGGGGGAAATGGTCCCCTGCTAATATCGATGTCCACAGTGGATCGCTTTGCCCCCGCCTTAGGCCGCGGGGGCTTGAGACAATTGTCTCACGCGCAGGGCTTAAATCCGAGGGCGGAAGGGGGGGGGAAATTCCCCTCCACTGGAAAAAGTGCTTCCCTCCCAGTGTTTTCCATTTTTTCGTCGCCGGGGGAAGCCAAAGTTCCCCTCCACTGCACCTTCGATAATTTTTTGTTTTTCTCCATCTGTACTCTTTTTCAGTGAAGGGTTTCTGCAATCTTTCCACTTATTTTTCAGCCTGATTCAGAGCCAGCCAACCATGCACTCATCTGCAATCATTTTTGGAAGATTTTAGATTTCCATATCGGCATGGGATGCCCTGTCCTGAATTATGATTTTGTTTGAGGGCCATCTGTATGGATGTTTTGTTTACCTCTTCCAAAAGGGAAGAGAAGAGAAAAGGATAAGTGTGTGTGTTGGCCTGTGGGCAACACGATCTGCACCTGCAAACACTCACCAAACTCACCACGCAGAGTCCATCCGGCATCCATGCCATGCGCCACGCCACACCACACATCCCGACACGCCACACCACACCACACATCACAACGATCCACCCAAATCCCACGCAATCTCCAAAAAAGCCAAACTATTGAATGTACACGTATTTCTCTGTATTTCAAGAAATTTCGTCAAATGCAAACATGGACCGTGTTCCGCAGAAAAAGTGACAAAAATGTTTGACTATATGGCCAAGGACATTTCGGCTTCCCTGTATTTCTGTTCTCCTGTATATTGATTTTTACAAATGACAATATGTGTGAAAAATCTGATGCGGAAAAATTTCATAAATTCCGCTGTTTTTTCAAAAATAAGGCATTTTGAGCACCATTTTATGTTCCTTTTTTTCAAAAATGTTTCCCCTTCGGGGAGGAGGAAACCCCCTCCCCGAACCCCTCCCCCAGCGTTGCGCTTCGCGCAACGCATCCTCGGGAACGACACTACAATTTCGTCGACTTGTCTCTCCCCCACTGAAAAAAGTTGGATTTTAGCACTGCTCACGCTGTTGGGAAATTTGGCCTCTGAAACACCAAATACCTTATGCACCCAAATGAACCCAAAACAGCAAAAGGTTCAACAGCTTGGCTTCGCTCCCGAGACTCCGTGCCAGGGGGTCTGCATCTGGAACGCCAATGGGACTTTGCCCATGAACCCCAATCTCTGCGGGAATCTGGGGTCTCATCCCCCAGTTGCGCTGAGACTTTGCTGAAGAATGCCCTTTCCTGCGAAAACTGAAATGACGTTCCTGGTTTCTGGGCTTTTTTGCAAAAAGTAAAAACCATTGACCGCATAGCGAATTTGGGAAAATTTCAAGATCACCAAAGTGCGATAATATGCGAAAAATCGTTATCTCGTTTTCAGTCTTTTGCGACATGGTGGGTAAAGAAAAGCTCATTTGCCAAGATACACCGGGTACGAAAAGCAGCTGACTTTTTGTTTTCTTTCCTGCCTCAATTTCGCTCAGTGCCCAAGTTGAGTGATAACGTGGGGTGACGGTGTTTTCCTTATTTTTTGCAAGGGATTCCTAAGGATAATAGCGCCGAAAGGATTCACCGTTTAAGAGCATTCTCCCGAATGAGAACCCCGAGCGCTCCGTTCCACATCTTTTTTCTTCAATTTGAGCTCCATTTCGCCGCAACGAAACAATTTATGAAGCTACACTTGATGTCGCATATCGTTTCCATGGCAACAGTTTTTGTTTGGCAACTTTTGAGTTTGACGTTTTTGTTTCAATTTCGTGTTGGACGAGCAATCTCTGCTTCCAGTTGGATTCCGTTTTCGACGTGTGTTATTTTTTCAATGCCGAAACATTTTTCTTTGTTTTTGAAAATGCGATCATTTCATTCCTGTTCACTTTTTGTCATCGATATAGGTCTACTCGCACATACCTACCAGGGGTCCATAACCTGCTTCCCCATAATTAAAATCGTGAATGTGCCAATACGCATAAGTGAACAGCGATTACCGTAGATTTTTGTCGTTATTTTGCGTTTGTCGCACCATCTTAACCCGCCGATTTCGGCAGGTTAACTTTAACCATGGTTATCTCAATTTAACATTTGGTTAATGTCAAAAAACAAGTCAAAAGAACGCAAAAGATAACCACTGGTCAAGGACTTAACCAGTAGTTAACTTTTAACTACGGAAGAAGAGAGATAACCTCTGGTTAACGACCAAAAGAACAAAACAAAGAGTTAACCCTTGGTTAAGTTGAAGATAACCAGTGGTTAAAGTTAACCACGCTTGGAAGAACTGGGCATCAAAGTTTCAGGGAAATGCAAGATTTACATGATGTCCTGAACTTTTTTTCCTCGTCACCTGCAGCTCTTGCAGTCAGAACGGAAGTCTCTACGAAGTCCTTCAGCTGAAGAGCCTGTTTGACGATTCCAATGTCGAATCATTCCCGTCTGAATATGGCATCAGCGAACTGATCGACGAAATGAAGAAAAATATCAACATTGATCCGTCGGATATTCCACGTCTGTTGAGCAATGATGCCAGGAGTAAGCTGATTGCTCTGGCCGATTCGCCCGTCGCCACGTTCAACTTCAGTGGATTTGCCTGGGTGGTATGCCAGATTGATGAAAATACTTTTTATTGCTCCAGGGCATTTAAAATACTGCATACTGTTGCTTGGTTTGAGGCCATTTTCGGATGGAATGTCAAGATTTGCTGACGATGTTTCGACCCCTGGGCTGGAGTCTTTTTCAAGTCTGATGATGTGATATGTTCGCTGCCGCTGATGTTGTGCGACTGGTGCAAGTCATGAACGGGTTAAGAGTTGAAGTCAAAGTTGGTAGTCGTTGCTGCGGAGTGCTGATTCATGGTCATGATTGTTGGTCGATTGTCTCGTTTCGACTCCAACTCGTGACCCGTTCTCGAATGGCACCAGTCCCACAACAACACTGGTAGCAAACATATCATCGGACTTGAAAAAGACTCCAGTCCAGGGGTCGAAACGTCGTCAGGAAACCCTGAATCCGATCCGATAATGGCCTCGAACCTTATTCAATGGACCTTATTCAAATCATCTTGCTAAATTTAGAAGCTACTAAGCTGGCAGCTTCTTAGCAGGTCATAGCAAACCGCTGGTGGGGTGTTAGCAGGACAAAAATTCTTCTTCAAATTCTCAATGCGACTGCAGACAAAAATGCACTACCTAAAACGGACACGTGAAGTCGAATCAAGTTACCATTCATGGCACAGTTTTTTTAGTGGTGGTCCATGTAGCTCAGTGGCAGCGCAGCCGCCTTTCGTTTCAAAGGTCTCAAGTTCGAATCCCAGTCGATGAAAATTTTTCAAACATGATTGTTCGTTCAAATTGGTTGATCAAGCTGAAATATTCACCTTCAGTTTGGAAATTGTGGTTTTTGGCAGTGTACTCATAGAGGGCATGAAAATTTTTGTTCTCTTTGCTGCTGTTCTCAAAGGAACAACGAAACTCTTTCGATACCGTGCCATGAGCAGAATTTTCACCCTGAGGTAGGTACTTATCAAATAGGTGCCTTTATTATTTGTACATTTGACATTTTGTGCATGTTTTTGAAGCTGCGATTTATGCACAATTAATCTTCAAGGGATTTTTTACCAAAAGGTTGGCAATATAACGGTTTACCATAACAAATTTATCTCAGGATTGGAAAGTTAACCACAAGGGTGCGTGAGGATTTACCATTTAATCACAGTGCAGCATGATCATCAATAATAATTTTCAAAGGTGGATGGGTGCTGTCTTGACAGATGAGCGATCGCTAGAGCACTCTGAAAATGGTGAAAAGAAATTGACACTGCCAAAACGAAATCAGCCATTTCAACCATCTTTTGTGATTTCTTTATCATTTCAGTCAATTGAAAGGCAATTCTGGCAATTGTGAATTGGCGATTTTCCACGAAATGTGAAAATTTCCACGAAATATCTCCTTTTTTCACGATATACATGCGAAAACGTCTTGTTTTTCCTTTTTTAATTAAGTGGCAAGCATAGTGCACAAAAACATTTGAAAGACTGAGCTTTCTTTTGCTCTTTTCTCATTCTCTTCTTCAGTTTATTTGCATCATTTTTCCAATGTATGGTACCTGCAAAATTCAAAGCGAACACATTGTAAAAATGACTGAAAATGCGTTTTTGACAGGTTCTAGCCTTTTTATTTCCACCGCCAAATAACGAAATTTTCAGACTTTAGCGAAATTTTCCAAAAATTATCACCATTTTCAATGTGCTCTAGCGATCGCTGTGTTGTTTCGGTGATGCAACTGTGTGGGGGGCCAGCTTCGTATACCTGCAGGGATAATTTTCTGGATTGCGATTGCATGCTTCAAGTACTTCCGGCAGTACTTCGGGCCCTCTTTGTTCATTACCCGAATAAAAAAAAAACTAGCAACTGTTTTGACCACAGAACAAGGAGACTCCCATCGCCGAACATCATTAGAATGAAAGCCAAAAAGTTACGAGGCGCGGTCCGACGTGCCTCGTAACTTTTTTACATTGGTCAGATTGGAGGTGCTGCTAACTCTTGCGAAGGCTGAGAAGCTGCAAAACTCCTGCCATCGTCCTATTAAGATGCTGCTAAGTTAGCATGTTGATTTGAATAAGAAGATGAATGTTAGCAGGACTTTAGCAGCAACTAAACTAAGCAGGTGAAATCCATGGCGTTTAATGCCATTCCTCTCCGCTGTTTTCTCTAAATTTGTTTTAT